>JAAAKQ030008155.1:0-18524 GCA_010016005.3 Zanna intricata | reverse complement strand
TTTTTTTGTGCAAAAAGCTATTTACTCCCTTCGTTATTTTTTATTTTATTTTAAATTACCAATTTAATACCTAAATAATTTTTTCTGAAAAATTAACTGTTAATTAAACTGTATTTTTTTGTTACTCTCAACTCACCTTTTCATATTTTTTAACTAAAAAAATGGATAAAAATATATAATAATATAAATAATATAAAAGTTAACCAATTTTTTAATTAAAAATCTATACTTATTATTTTTTTAATATAATGTAAATTACCTATTTAATATGTAAATAATTTTGTTTAAAAATTAAACTGTATTTCTTATTCTTTCAACTGTCCTTTTCATATGTGATAACTAAAAACTTAACAAAAATCTGTAATATTATAGAAGTGAATAACAATTTTTTTTAACGAGAAAATCATAATTATATTATGATTTAACTAAAAAAAATTAACAAAAATATGTAATAATATAAAAGTAACCCAAAGTTTTTTTAACTATAAAATCAATACTAACATTTTTTTAATACGATCCCAGTGGACATCTATTACTGAAAAGAACCATCCCCTCAGCACCAATAGAATAATACGTTGTAAAATATCGCCTATATCATTAACTCATTTCTTCCTAACATTGCGTGAACGCAACAGTACAAAACTATATACGTAATTTATTCAATTCTAATTTATGTTAATGTTCTAATAAGTTATTTTTAATTTTGTGTTATTAATTGTAAAGGATGTATAAATGTTATTGACAAGTTCAGTCATTTTATTTTTGTAAGTATTTCTTTGTTTATGTGAAAGGTAAATTATGATAAATCGGATGGTATATTTTATCGCAAGAAATAAATGGCTGTACATTCTTACAACCAAATATTTGTTTATGTTCACTATTATTATTTATTGGAGCAGTCTTCATCAATTTCTGCGAGGTCTTCTAGCACTCCGTGTTAAGCAACAAGAATACAAAGTGGAAGAAGTGAGAGGTAAAATTGCACTTGCAGATAGACAGATGAATATCGTCCTGTCGTTTTGGTTTTGAGTTCTGACCCAGGACTATGGCCTGAATGTATTTCAGATGCAGAAAAGATTTATCTTTCGAAAGGATCCCCAATGTACATTTTTGATTTCCCTACTGATACCATCTGACGTAGTATTACCTCAATCAACTATACTAGATATCTCAGCAACAGAGAAAAATTTCACAGAAATTGATTGGTGTATTCTGTAGCCAGAGTTTTCTGTTTCTAATGCAAAATTATTCAACAGCTACAGTTCCTTCTTTAACAAATTCTTCTTTGTTAGCTATAGAGATTGGTGGCATACAATACAAACCCTCAAAAATCATGAAACTACAGAAAAAAAAACATTTTAAAGCCGTAAATCTCTGGCTTGTATTGAGTTTAAAAAATTAGTTTAAAAACTTCGCAAACAGTAGGTGCTACGCCTTAAAGATTTTGGAATGCAGAAACTCAGCATTGGAATGCCGGTTTTCAACGGTATATTATCAATCGTCTAACTTTTAGGAGAAATCTGCTTGGCATTTAGATGTAGCAACGAAAATTTGCATGAACATGATACTGGAATCTTTTTAAAGCTATTCCAACTATTAGCTGAATTTTATTCTGTCATGGAGGAGCATATAAGGTGGGCTTTGAACAAATAGTATGAAATAACCACTTGAAACAACTTGAGTAAAAGCATTCAAAATTATATCATTCTTCTAATTGCACCTAATGTCAAAAGTCATTAGATGAAGTTAAAAAATGAAAATATTACTCAATTATATTAGATTGCACACCTGTCTTGAACAAAACAGAACAAATGACCTTGGTTAAAAGGTATGTATCAATTAATCAAGAAGACACCATCATTCATGAACTTTTTTTCGGTTTTCTTTCGATTGAACGATCAACAAGCCAATAACCATTAATATCTTACTTCGAGAGCTAGAAAAACTGGGATTGAATATAAAAGGAGAACATGTAGGGTTCAAGCAAAGATTATAAACATCAATCCTTGTGCTTTTTTTATATCATGTAATAGTCACTTTCTTAACTGGTGGTAAAGGATATGGCCAAATCATCATTAGAAGGAACCATATTCTTTAATATTGTCCAAAACAATTACTTATTTTTTCTTATCGACTTTCAGATAGGCCACTTTTTTTAAGTATGCTGAACAACTAACCTTAAAACTCTCAGCGACTCTAGGAGGGAAAGTCGAATTGATGCTATAAAGCCGTACCTATCTCGCATAACTCAAAAACGATTAACCGTATTTTTTTTTATGTTGAAATTTTGTATTTAGGAATGTTGTAATATCTAGTTCTGCCCTTTTGAATGCAATCGTCTGAACCAAAAATGTTCAAAAAACCCAAAATCCAACAAAAAAGCATTTTATACTTTTACTTAACTGCAGTAATAAAGCTTCATTGAGAGCTTTTCAACAATTTATCATAAGTGGTATCTATTTTGGTTGGTTCCAGAGTAATATCTAAATAAAATGTCATTTAATGATATATTTAGATCTTACAAGATATATTATTATTATTATTATTATATATATATATATATAATGTATCTTACAAGGGAAGACTCATCGTTCTAATCAGATTCTTTTTTTAACTTTTTGTTTTAATTAATATTTTTTTTAAATTTAAATGTATTGATTTATTAATCATTATTAACCCGTGATTATAAAACAATTTTATATTAACTAATTATTCAATAACAACAAAAAAATCAAATAAAAATTTAAAAAAATCAAAAGTTATTAGTGAAATAAAATTTTATGTACTTTTAAATATGTGTATATGTAATTTAATCGGCATACTTGTATGTAATAGATATGGTGAAACATTTGATTATTTAATATTAATTGAAAAATATAATTTAAATCGTATTATTTTTTGATTTTCTAGTTTAATTTCTATTTAATCTTATTAAATAATTATTTTGTAATTTCTGTTTAATTTTATCTACATTAGAGTTAACTGCAGAGTGACTGTAATATACGCGTAGACTCAGAAGAACATATATACTGAGACATATATGACCGATTTGTAATAAATTGCAAAGAAATCTTATCTTTTAGTTCATTACTCCTCTGATATTGTCAGACATGAGTCTCCCAAGTCAGAGTTGATCATCATTATTTCGTTTATTTTTTATTTATTTTTTTTTTTTTGTTGCCAGTCACTTAATCGTTCTTTGGTTTAATATAATTATTTTGATCTTAATTGGTGTACATGTTCCCTTGTTTCCAATTTTCTCTCTCTTTTTATTAATCATCTTTTCTTAATCTTTTTATACTTTCCTTGTTCTTAACGTTTTCTTCTTTTTTATATTTATCATCTTCTCTTAATACTTTTATTCTTTCTTTGGTTTTAAAATTTTCTTCCTCTTCATATGCATCTTCTTGTCGTTTTTTAGAGATATATTTCTTCATGTTATCTTACTTTTTTCTGTATAATTGTTTCTTTTTCATTTTTTGGTGTTTCATCCATTAATCCAATAATAAAAACTGAATACTTTACACCGTAATTTCAAAATTAATATTTGTAACAAGTATACAGGAGTCTAGACGATTGGTGACAAGCCTAGATAAATGGACTAATAGAAAACATGGTGAAGTTAATTTTTATGTTGCACAAATGCTAACAGGACATGGACTTTTCAAAGTATATCTACATAAAATAGGAAAGAGAGAATCGGCACACCTCGGTGTGCCGATTCCGATGATTGGCTGGGGACTCCATAAAGAAATTACCTTGTTAAGGCATTCAGGATTGAATTTCCCTGTGATTCCCGGAAAAAAAAATGGAAGTGAAGAACGTGACCCTGCTGAGGAGGCAGGATTTTGGATTTGACTTACTAGTCCCAGAGTATCCTGTCAGTAAAGCAAGGCGGGAAAAAATAAAAGGAAGATCCGAGACCGGGGGCGGGCTGACCTGCCGTGCCAGACGTAAAGCTGATAGTGGGGAATCCCTCTCTCTTTTTCTCTCCGGAATTAACTGAAGGTAATATTTCAGGGGATAAATGAGGATGATATGATGTATATGAATGTAAATGAAGTATAGTCTTGTAAAATCTCAGGTTGACTGTCCTGAGAAGAACTCAAAGAACACCGGTATCTACGATCTAGTATTCCTTTGCTAGATTTGAACCTTGGAACTCTCGAAATCAGCTAATTTTCTATATCGCGTTAACCACTAGACCAGCTCGGTGGGTTAGGTCTACCTCCCAAGGCCTGCCTTATAGACAAGGATATACCTCTGGGCTAAGCAATACTTTATTGGAGGTCCGGCCCAGGGGTGTAAGGAAAAAAAAAGAGACTTACTGTAGCGTCTATTAATAACATTGGTATAATTAAGTCGTTGTTATAAAAAAAAGAAATAAAAAAACTATTCTCTGAAATTATTATTCTAAATCTAAAAAAATTTTACAACTTTAGCCAGTTTATAAACTACAAAACCGTTCATCTCTTATTGTGTTATGAGGTAGAGGATAAATGATTCAAGAAAAACTTTCTCTTGGGATGAAATATAGCTAATTGAAAATATTGATCACCGAAAAATTAAAAATGTTGGCTGATGCTATTGTTTATTTTTCAAAATGTAGGTAATTAATTTTTAATTAATAAAGTTTCTATAAATAGTTTTATTTTTTAAATATATTTATATTTTATTTTTTATAAATTAAACCCCATTAAATCCAGGGGTTTAGTGAGAGTTAAATTCTAGTTATCTTCATGGTTAGCCTATAACAGAATTACTCATTTAATGTATGTAGTGGAAGGAAATAATATAATTATACATAAGAATTAATTAAGGAAACAGAAAAGGCTTATCATGATAACAGTGAAATTGAAATTACATAGGGGGAAATTCTCGAAAATGTTAAAGAGTATTTCGAAGAAATATATTGGTATGAGTAAGTTAATCTCATATAGGAGGTAGTGATACACGGAAAGGAAACGGAAATGATAACAATAGAGGAAGTATTTATATGCGATTAAGTCAGTGAAGGAAGACGACTGGGGTAGATGGAATGTTTCATTGCAGGAATATTTTTTTTCATTATTCTTCAATAAATGCTTAACGAAGGTAATTTTTCCTAAACGATGGGCATATTCTAAGTTGGTAATCCTATTTAAAATGGGAAATAGAAAGGATCAAACAAGTTAAAGGCTGATAAATTTACTTTTACTAATCTATAAAATATTTGTGAAGATAATTAGGAGCAAATAAAGCGAACTTCACACCAAGGTTTGGTGCAGAAGAACATATATTTACAGTGAAAATTTTACTCACAAATTATTCGCATTTTAAGAAATTAATACAGTTAAAAGATTAATTAAAGTTATAAATGAACTTTATAGAAATTATAAGGCTTTTTATACAGTGGAGGGAAATTTGTGTGAAATTAAAATAAGCAAGGGAATGAGTCAAGACGATATAGACTCACAGAAAATATTTATACTGAAAAATAAATTGACCGTGAGTGAATCACCAGAATTTTGCGGATGATAGAAAATTTCAAAACAGTGATGTTAAAAACGTTAGATGAATTAAAGGAAATCTTGAAGGAACTGATCGAGAAATGTTAAGCGGTTGTACTACTGCTCAGACAAATATCAACTCTTCTGGCTAAACTCCGAACCAGGAAATTTAGAAATTAATTATTTCCAAGCAAAAGGATGGAGGAAGTTAACAATCTGAGTTACAGCAATAGTATAAAAAGAAGTTACAGTGAGATTTATTCAGGTAGGAGGAAACTGACTAGAAAGGTACAGTTACTCAGGTCAAAAGTGGGAAAAAAACTGAAAACGAAGTTATGGAGAAAATTATTTCTACCTACCATGGAAACATGGATCTTAGATGTAGGGCACTCTAAGAAATTAAAAACAACAGTTAGAGCCAGGAGAGTCGATGTTAGAATAATTAGAAGGGAGAGAAAAAGAAACACATGGATTAAGAAACAGAGCGGATTATTGGATACAAACGCAAAGATTACCTAGATAAAATGGAATGGGGAGGAATAAGAGATAATAGATAGGCCAGAAACAAGATGAAGTGTATTGTAATTTGACTAGAGAACATGGTCACCCTGAGGGTGGATTGCGAAGATGGTACGAGAAGAAGCTGTGGATGAGATACATCATCGAGGATGGTCCAAGATAGAGTAGAATGGTTGAAATGGTGAACGAGTATAGTTCATAGGTGTAATGAGTTTTTCATGTAGAATGATTAAATAAACACTGAATAATATTAGCTATGTCTTATTTTTTATATCTAAAAATAGTTTTAATTGTATCTAAATAAAAAAGGTATTTTTTATTTTTATTACATTTCATTTATACGTTAAAATTATGTTTCAATTATAAATTATTATAACTGGCGACCTTAAATAACCTCTGCTAAGCTGATTTAGTATAAAAAATGATTTTAAATATCAATAGACTATTAATAAAACTTATTATTCCAGAAAAGTATTCAAATTTTAAAATTAATGAAATTTCTGTTTTTAAATTTCTGATAGTAAATTTTATAGTCAAATGAAAATTTTTTATTATTATTTTAAATGGACTGATTTCATCATCCCTTTTGACGAAATAATAATAAATCTCTGTTATAAAGGAAATAAATTATGATTTATTAATTTTACTGGTAAATTAATAATGATTTTCTGATAAATGGTTTATTGGAAGGAATAAATGTCAATGAATTATTATTAATTGAAATTACTTAATAAATGATTAACAAGTACTTAACCGTTCATTGAACGGTTAAAAAAAAATATCAGAAAAACCCAGGAAAACAGGCAAATATTTACAAAATATATATATATATATAACGATGCTACTAAATACCTAAAAAAATTCAACTGAAAACTGTACCTTTAAAGAAACTTATTCGAACAAAGAGTATAACCTAACCAGAAAAATGTAAAGCACATATGAATTAGAACGGTAAGAGTGGGGAACCATCACTCAATGTAGCCAATTAACAGCCAGTATTCGAGGCTTTAAATTCTTACTTTCTCGCTAAAGGATACAATTCCTTTTGCATAGAGAAAAATGTCGAGAATGATATCACCCCAAAGTTAGACTACCTACTTTTTTCACATCAAAATTTGCCATAAAACCACTAAATAATTTTAAATTAGATTTAAAAAAAAGATTAAGTAGTTCCAAATGAAATGCCCAGCTATCAGGATGATGTTATGATTATAATGGTATTTTTATAAAATATGATAATTAAAAAAAGAAAAAATTATGAGTACACCCACAAATTATGAAAATAGGAATTGACTACTATATGTCATTATTAAGAACCTAACATTGAAGGATGGCACAAAATTTCATACTGTTTTTCATCAACAATCGAAAATTTGGTTTCTAGAAGATTAAAAACGCAAGTAGACATGCAGAAGAAAAATATAAATTACAGAAATAGCATGTGTACAGGAGAAAATATAACATAAAAGTAAGGCTAATTTTAAAACTTTCAATTTTCATTTAATATTTAAAATTAATGCCTTCATTACTGATTCGAAGAAAACCAGATTTTCATTTTTAATACATAATAATATTTTTAGCATAATTAAAAAGAGTTAAATGTTAGATAATGTTTTACTATTATCCATACGAGATTTGACAATGAAGTTGAAGATGTGATGATATACTTTTCAAGGCGTTGGTACGCTCGGGTGTTATGCCAGGGGCCAAGAAGTCCCCGTGCGTCATCATCGCCGCCAATCCCGGGGACGAACAGCGACTCAGCAGAAGGCTGCCCCCCCCCCCAGAATTGCAGTTCAAAATCTTGAAGCCGCGTCAGTCCTCTTCACAAACCCGTTCTTCTTTGTCTTTCTGTATCAGTGTTTTTGTTATCCAATTTTTGACTTTGTTCAATCCTTTCAGGTCTCTTAGCGTCATGGGCACTATGTCATCAGGAGACGCATGTTCCAGTCTGCTTCTGTTTTGTATATCTGCCATCTAGAATAGGCAAAGAACGTATGCTTCACTGTGTCAATTTCTCCATAGTGGAGATAATTCTGCCATTCTTTTCTCCGGAAACGAAACAGTTACTCATTAAAATTACCATGGCCCAAGAGAAACTGGGAAAGGAAAAAGTCCACTTTCCCATGTCTTCTCCCGAGCCACGTTCTTATGTTTGGTATTATTCTACGGGTCCAACCCGCCACTGTGGCGTTTTCCCATAGACGCTGCCACATGTTTTCAAGTATCACTGCCGCGTCACCTTTTGGAATGGCCTCAGTAATACTTATTCTTAGATCTACCAGCAGATGTATTGAGAAGGACCCCGCTATACTCACACTGCAAGAGTTGACATTGTGCGGTACCCGAGATAATAAAAAAAAGGCCCGCCCTCCTTTGAACCGTGTGTAGAAATCTGATGTTCTTTTTTCTTTGCAATGCCCACCCCCATACTGGTGCGGCATACATCATAATGACTGTGGTTCCTGCCATAATCAGCCTCCTCTTGGACGCTCTGGGTTCTTTTTGCATGGTCATCAGTCTGGTCAACATTCTTACCGTTAGCTCTGCCTCTTTGGCCTTTTCTAACAGCTTTTAACTAACGACACCGGCACCCCGTCCACACCTGGGCTTTAATTATCGATAATCCTCTTCACTGTCCTCTTTAGCTCATTGGTGGTAAATCGCTTTACATCTTCTATATCGATCTTCTGTACACGGGACGGGCCCAGACTATAAAGTTCTACCAGTACTTGAAGTGCGTGGTTTTTGGTAAGAAAGGGCGGAGGGGTGCCAAATCTCTTCATGATGATCCTATACGCTAAACCCCACGGATCACATCTAAATCTGCAAGTAATTGCTGACAAGCGCAACCTCTTGGCCCCCTTGATCCGGAAGCTGTACTAGTCTCTCGCTTCAATGTAATTCATTTTATCGACTGGTTCATTGATTGAATGGATCCCCTTTGACCTCTACCAGACTCTAAGGAGTAAAATGGTGTTCACTCTGAATTCCCCCATCTCTGGTAACCACCAATAAACTCTCTTCCCAGAGCCAGCACACTGGGGTCTAAGCCTGTCTGCATCGTTGGTCAGTATATTCTGCACAATTTCTGCTGTCTGCTTCGTCTGCTAGTCCAGCTCCTTCTGTACAGCTAATCCGAACTGTACTCTATGCGCTGGGGAGGGCTTCAACCTGCGTCTATGCAAAGGTAGGAGACTCTCTTAGGTTCAAACAAATCCCCCAGTGATCCGAGAGGAACTCTTCATCCATTATTTTTGACTCGGGGACCTTGGCTGCGAGGCATTCAGAGACCATGGTCAGGTCGATCACTGAACCAGTACCCCTCCCATGGAAAGTCGGGGCATCCGGCCAGTTAAGTAAGATTAGACTGTAACTACCATTAACCACATCTCTCAGGAGTGGTCGACCTGAGATTGTACAAGACTACACTTCATTCACATTCATACCTCATTCATCCTCTGAAATAATACCTTACGGTGGTTCCGGGGACTAAACAGAAAAAGAGAAAAGAGAAGACTGTAACTGCCCGTGAACAACACCAGCCTCGCCTCTTTGTGCGTGGTACCTGCTCCGCCCAGCATAACCGCCTCATCATTAAAATCGCTTATGAGGACGATTGGCCAGGGGGGTTGTCTTAATAAGTCGTTCTCTAAGCCACCTACAAATTCCTCGAATCTAGCATCACCACTGTTGGGGGAGATATATCCACCAATTATCGTATAGTTGGATGACGTTATACTGACCAGTCCTCTCTTTATAGCTGGTGGGTGGCTTCCTATCCTTCCTGAGTGCTTATTATTGATTGCTACGTCGAGTGCTTATTATTTATACCCGTAAGGGTATGTTGCTGGGTGAACATATCCTCTCCCCTCCCCGATCTCTCTCTTATTGGGTTTGGCCAGGAGGATAACCCAATCAAAGTCATCTTTCACCGCTACCCGCCAAACAAGATTGGATGTAGCCCTGCTGCTGCCCGCATTCAGATGCAAAATCTTCATGAACGGTCGTTGGAGATCCAGTCACATTGTTCCCACTGTGGGTTCCCGATCCTATATCCACGCTTACATAATCCAAGCATCTAGCCTCCTCCGAACAATCAGCTTTTTTATGTGCCTTACTTCCACATCTAAACACATGGATCTCCGATCTGAGCCGGTGCAGCTACCGAAGGAATGCCCAACGGAAACAGCACTGGTTTTCTCTATGCATCTCCAATCTGCATGAGTGGCAGCCTATAACTATACGTTCACTATTGGCCAAACTCTCTGCTGCCGTGGCTGAGAGGTGCACTGAAGCCCGCTTAGTATCTCCATAAACATTTCGAGTTGCTGTCACTTTGACCGGGGCCTCTGAGTGATTTTCTCTTATGAAGACATCTCTAATCTCTTCATCCGTGACGTCTGGGTCCAATTAACTGGTAGGTGATCCTCCTCCTGTCGAACGAATTATCAGCAATTTCTGTATTTTCAATTTTGTCGTCAAGCCGCTTGACGAGATCAGATTTCTTACCTAAGGCATCCTTTATCCTGATTTGAATTTTTTTCTGACCTACCTTTCCTTACCGACATGATATCACCCGCAAGGTCTTTGCCGACCCCTTCTTTCACCTGCTTGAAGAGGTCGGCGTAGCTTACCCCGGCTTTCCTCACATAATAATATAGAGGAGGGTCCCTGTAGTCGAGGTGGTCTTTTCACTTCCTCTCCAATCATGTGTAACTTTACTCTGTGGTCTCCTTCTACATTACCTCTCGCCAAAAACTATATATTTAGAGAAGCTCACCCCTTTGGTGCTGTCTGGAACACAAAAACGTACATCCCCACTGACTGATCTTCTTATTCTCTTTAATGCCATTATGGAGGTCCTTATGCTGTCATCATCTTCCCAATTCTGTATTAGGGCTAATGTTAATCTCTTATCCTCGTCTTCGTCTTCCGGGTACAAGATCTACACGTCCCTGTTGACTTTGATTATTGTACCCCCGGATAACTTTGTCGATGAGGTCAGCTTCCTCATGATCTCTGGTGACCTTTTGGAGATAAAGGAGCCGTAATCGCTTTTTCCTAACTTGTTTTTGCCAACTACTATGACAAGAGTTTCATCCATATCCTTTGGGGTAATTCCTTTAGGATCTCCGACTTGAGAAAGCGATCTAGACATCATCTTAAGCTTCTGACTTCTTCCTGTACAAATCCCGACTGTAAGGCCTGCTCTATTTTTGATTGTACCTTCACTCTCTCAGTATTCTCCCTTTTTTCAGTTTGACTCGCTTTCTCATGGGTCAATTTCACTTTTACACTTACATAAAGTGAGATCACTGAAGCCTCCAACTCTTTTGCTCTCTGTTATACCTTCATTGCTGATTCTCGAATTTCAATCTTAGTGTTTTTATTCTGAATCACCAAAGCAACCAACCTATCCACAATCTCCATCAGGTGATCTAACGACGAATTTCTATATTTTTCAATTCATATTGAAAGGGGTGAAGAAAGTTAAAAAATTTTGACCAATGACTGAAAATGTTCCCCAATACCGAATATTTACAAGTATTAACAGATCAACATTAACAAATATTTACTAGATTTGGACTTGTAAATCCTTTTCAGATAAATATTTAAAATCTATTTTCTTGGTTTTTTGAATTTTGATTTTTTGCGGTTTACGGCGTAGCTCCTCAACTACACAGCCATTTCCGGTGTTAATATATGTGTCGGCCCATACTATCTTGCGATTACTTGACTAAAAATAAAAATTAAAAAAAATTGACCGCGATGGGAAATGCAATAACCATATAGCGTAGACCAGTGATTCACAAAGTGTGCGCCGCGGCTCCCAGGAGCGCTGCGAAATATTCAATTAAACAATTCGGAAATTTTCTTTGAATTTCCAATTCTCGAACTTTTGCGCCAACAATCGTGTATGCTGATTGAAATTTTAATTATGGTAGCATGGAACTTTCTGATTCTTGAATATCAGTAAAAGAAAAATATCTGCTGCTTAGTGGTAAAGCTCTACGAATATTAATTCCATTTGCAACATCCTAGTTGTGCAAAGCTGGGTTTTCAGCGGTTGCGGTAATAAAAAGTAAATATCGCTCAAAAATTAACGTTGAACAAGAAATGAGGGCCGCCATATCCAATTTTATTCCGAGATTTGAGAAGTTGTGTAGTGAACATCAAGCCCATACATCCCATTAATAATTTTAATAATGTTAATCATCAATGGACGTTCAATAAATTGTTTGTGAATTCAAAATTCGTGTTTAATTTATTTTCCAACTAACCTAACCACATGGTGATTGTCTACAACCACTATGTGGTTACATACATACATACAAAGTCTCAATATGGATATTACCGAAACAGTTGAAATTAGATATTTTATATTATACCAAGGAACATAGGAAGTATCTGTTTTTAATTTTTCGATTTTAAATGGGTTTATGGGTAATCAGCTTTTAAAAAGGAAAGATTTCCAATCTTTCATGAAAGTCAAATATTTAGAAAAAAATCTAGTGTATTAAGGGCGCCGCGGAAAAAATCCGATTATTTAGGGAGCCGTAATCCGAAAAAGATTGGGAACCTCTGGCGTAGACAAAGCTGTAGCGGGGATGCTAGTTTATATATAAATTTATACACACACTTTCATATTAGGAAGTTACATTTTAAGTGAATGAATCGTACGCCTCATATCTCAAAAAAAATTTAATTTCATCCCCCCAGTCCCATAGTGGGACGGAAAGTAATATCTTAGATCTTTTGAAAAGTCGATAAAAACCTTGAAGAAAATAAACTTCAATTACAGCATAGACGTTTCGAGGAATATATTTTTTACGACCTTTTTTTTCAATGTATAATGAAATGCCTGTTAGAATTTTTTCGATAAAAAAAATATGATTATGCTTCATAATGTCCTAATGAATGATTGCAGTATGAATTTTTACATATAGTTATCAACCCTCGCTTTTTTGAGAAAACTCAAGTAATTTGTTCCATACAAAGGTTTATTATATAGGTTTAAAATAACAGTTTATTATAACATGTGATTTGAGAAAATAAATATTATTATTTTAAACGATGTGAGCCAGGAATCTGGTGCACATCGCTAATGGCTAGCTGGCTTTGCTAGCTTGGCTAGCAAATTTACATAAAAGTAAATTTGCTAGCCAAAGGGGGGAAATTAGGGTTTTTGAACTTTTTATTGTTTTATCTACATGATAAATTATTTAAATCAGTATTATGCGAGTGACTGTATTAGAAAAATTGAATTAGCAGTAGCTTTTAATTTGGTAAGGCAATTCAAGATGCAAAAAAATAATAATATAATAATAGTAAAGGATCATATTAAGAATAATAATTTTTTTAGATTCTATTGGGAGTAAAAGCCATTGTGACTGTTTACTTTTGTCTCTGTTACAACTTACAACTGAACATGATACAAATCTACCTCTATAGTTTTCATTTGTTAATTTTTTTTAAATTTATTTATTTGAATACTAATCTATTTCAAGTAGGAAGGGATGTTTGATAAAGATTTCCAAAAAGAGCCAAGAGATTAAAGAAGGTTAATAATCTTTCAACCTTTTTTTTAACTTTTCAAGAGAAAAATTAAAGATTTTAGGGCGCTTAAAAAACACATTGATTATGAGTTTTACAAACAACATAGCATACCTCTGAATTTTACTCTGGGAAACAACTTTTTCTGCTTTGTATTGAGATACCCAGTCATTATTCACAAAAATTTCATAAGTAGTTTCGTCTAATTCTTTTGTAAATAAAATATTCAAAAGCTATATCTTAACAGTGACCAGTGAGTGAACTAACTGTTTAGTACAAAAAGAAAATCGTTTACTGTACGTACTTAATTAAGTTTAAGATAATATTACGGCACTTATCTTTGCAATACTAATTAAAGAATTAGAAAAAAGTAGATTTTATTTCTGATATTTTATAATATATCTGTTTTAATTGTTGTAAATTATTTAAGACCGAAATAACTATTAAGAAAAGGAATAAATTGAAATTAAATTTTTTTAGTTTAGTTGAAATTATATGGTTTAAAACTGGCTGAAAATTAAAATTCAATCAGTAGTTTATTTGTTCAATATTGGCTGAGACAATCCTTAAAATAAGATAACCAGAAACATGAATAGTTCAATTCGGAATCTATGAATAAAATATATTATAAAAGACTAAAAATCATAAAATTAAAAAAAAAAATTGACCGCCATGGGAAACGTAATAACCATACAGCGTAGGTAAAGCTGAAGCGGGAATGCTAGTTTGTATATAAATTTATATACACACATATTTTTTATTTTCAGTTATACATTATTTTTTTTTAATTTCATATTGTTTGTTTTTTTTATTGTAGTGCAATATTTTGCACTACAATAAAGAAAAGCAATAAATAATCCTAATTACTTTGATTATTATTTTAAATTTGAGTTCAATTTTTCATTGTAAGGGGAATAAATAAATGGGTAAACTACAATTATATATTTTCCAACACTAAACAAAATTTTCAATTTAGTGTTCCATTATAAAAAAATCAGTTCAAAATGAACGAAAAACACTTTTTGAGACAGTGTTCACAAATCAGTTCTTTGAAATAAATTATTCTTCAAACAAGCCAAAATCAAATATAATTTGGGAATATAAAATGATAAATGCAGTTCACATCTTTATTTTTCTATATATACATAATAGCCAGAATTATGATTTCGATTTATTTTTCTGCAAGAAAAATTAATTGATTTTTCACTAAAAATTAATAATACAGATTTTTGTTTTATAGAATAAATTTATTATAAACTTAGTGTTGTAAAATCAACACTTATAAGGAATCTTTTACTACATGAACCATAGTCTACATTATAAATTATTAAACATATATTTGAGAAGATGCACAATAACTTTTTTCATGTCTACAAGCAGATCTTTTACAATTTTAATTTTAGTGACCTCTTTTTTAAATTTATTTGGTTTTCAGAAATCATAAATACATTACCAACTTCGAGGTTTATAATAGTTTCTTTATTGGAACTGTATAAGCGTATTCTTTCCATTGTTAAAAAAGTTTTTTCAATCACGGTAAAGAATTTCTTGTTACCATGATCAAGATAATCATTACTGTTTGGTTAGGGTATCACAAAGACGGATATGAACACTCTTACAGCTGCTTGTAGTCTCAAAAACTCATGCTGCGAGGAACCTCCACTAAAGGTAAGCATTCATTTATTCTCCAGTCATCATTTCCATGAATTCTGTAAGAAAAGCAAAAAGAAATTTTAATCTTTATAAAATTAAAACGTTGTATATTGCTTTTACAATATATTTAAAGCATGTAAAGGATGAAAATTAGATTCAGAATTTTAAAATTGTTAGGATATAATGGAAATTGATCCCGAGATTAAAAGAAAAAATATTTTAAAGTTGTTCATTAAACATTGATGTAATAAATATGTATCTTTAGTGTAGTACAAGCTAATGGACGGTTGTATATTTGTCTGGTCTGTCTGTTTGCGAGGTAGCTACCCAGAAGCGTTGAAGAGGGCACAAACTTAGACATTAAGAAATATTTTGACTAATTTCAAGAGTCTCATTATCCAAGACGTGATTTCAAGTTTTTCATTATTTTCATATTTTAATAATTTTATTAATTATTTACAATACTTACGCATCAAAATCTTAGGTTAAATTTACGCGATGCAGTAACTTCCAAATCATTAGGTTGTGTACTACCTAATCTGTATTTAATATTTCAAAATTTTAAATACAGGTTAAAAAAATACAGGTAAAAAAACTGGCATTTTTATGTACATACTGGCTTTGTTTTTCTAAGTGTAAAATTTATTTTATATTAAAGCGATTAAAATATTTTACTATAAAACTGAAATAAATATAGTTTGTGTACATTTGTGCATATTTATATGTTTAGAAGTAGTTTTACGAGAAACATGAAAAAATAAATTATATCTGAATATGAATTAATAATAAATACCAAGCAAAATTTTAAATTCATGAAGTTTTTCTACATCAATCTGATAAAAAACGACCTTCTGAATCTGTTTAAAGTAGGATGAGCGAGTAAAGCAAATGAAACTCAAATGACACTTTATTTTTATTTACCTAGTTGGGTAATCAGAGCTTCTGTTCTCTTTGCAGTTAATGAAAAGAGTGAAAAAAACGTAAGTAAAGAAAATTTTTGCTTCTAAAAATAAAAACTGTTTAACTTTCCAGTTAAAATCATGTTTTTAATAAATCGTAACTACTGAATAAGTTAAAATTTCAGTTTTAGGAGAAATGACACCATTACATTATTATTTTAAATAATATTTTACTTCATACTCCAGAGATATCAAGTTTCAGCTTCAAGTGATTCGACAAAATACATGAACTTTGTATTTAAAATGGGTCATTGTAAAAAAAACTTTATAATATATTTTTTTATTATACATTTTATAAAATAAACTTTTGTATAATAGAAAATCACAATTATAAAGTTGCGAATAAACGACGACAAAAATCACTAAAACCCTAAAAAAAAGATATCCTTAAATTGCGTCAGGCTATTATATTTATATTTAGCAAAATTACTGACAATTAAACGAATTGAAGACCAATACTCCATAAATTTTACAATATTTTTATTTCTTAATGATTATTGTATTTCTTAATGAAAATACCGAGGCGGCAGGTAAGAATGGAGTTCACAAGCTTCAAGCTACTCTTGTACATCGGTAATAAAAAAAATTAATCATATCATTTTTTGACAAGAACAATTTTTGAGTTGAAATGTTTACAATCATAAATTAAATTAAAAGTGGTTTCCAATTTTCCACTTGGATATCAGACGGTCCATCTCTGGACCAAATGATTTCCAATATATGATTTTAAATAATGACCAGTTCACCAAACATAGTGTACTGGGACCGTTTGTAAAAGAATCTCTAAGGGGACTGTTCCAGAGATGTCTTAAAAAGAGCTACTTTCTCTGCAGTTATCAATTGATCAGACTGTTCATTATCTGATTTGAAAGACTGATTTAGGAAAGACTCCAGAAAAAGTTTGACATGGGCGTCATTCAAACTCAAAATCTTCATGAGGGGGTTTAGCATTGAAGATCATATTGACTGATACAGAAAGAATCGAATAAATATATATATTTTGTCACATTTCACACAACTCATAATGATAAGATAGTCAGTAGTTAATTCCTTATTTTAAAATTCAATTATCTGGAATCTTTCTGTATTACCTTGCAGGAAAGCTGAGCTCTCTTGGCCAGAAATTATATATCAATCAAAAAGACTAGTTTTAAAATCGTTTTCGGCATAAGGGAAAATAATAGTGAAGGGAATTTGGGTAATCAGATGCGACTCTGATAGTGACGGTTTGTTCAGTTGAATCAGCTTTTGAATGTTTAGATTTTGTGGAGAGGGAGAGTAAGAGACCACATCCTCCAAGAATTTCAAGATGGGGAAAAATTGGCCTCACATTAGGATGAGGCTTTATGGTGAAGAGGGAAATTGCAGATCTGTGAAGGAGTTTCTCCATGAGGTTGCTGCTTTCTGTAAAAATTTGTTATAAGTGAAATCCTTGGTTCTTTGGAAAGATGAACCCAAGTCGTCATCAAAATTTATTCAAAAGAATATAATAATGTTGAAAAGCTTACTGGTACACCCAGAATTCAGGTAGTTACAACTAATTAAACCGACTTATGAGGGTAATATAAGCTCAGTTATTTAAATTTTGAAACAATTTAATTATAGTAGAAGATGCCAAATAATTTTTAGTTATAAGATGAGGGTAGTGGAGATACGCATGTTTAGAATAGGTAGGCGATACTCATCCCCTATTCTGTTATGCCACCAGAAAGTCCTATGATTAAAAAATAAGTTACTTTTTAGACTTATTTTAATGATTTAACTTGTTTTTATATTGATACCGTGAACTTAGCTTTTCTTAATAGAGAACAATGACTGTGAATTAGTTAAAATCAGTTAATTATAAAACAGCAAAACTGAACTTACAGTTTCATACTTTCCCTATATTATTATGTAAATAATTATCTAGTTAATTTCATTTTTGTCAGTTTTACCTTTCAAAGTAAAGTACTAAGTCGAATAAATCGACATATAATCGTCGAACAAAACTGATTCTTGAGTAAATTTCATCAAATTCTTACAATGACAAAAACATAAAGCCAGAAACTCTATTGAAAAATTAAGTATTAACTTACTGAGGAAAGAATTGTATATTAATAATTCAAACAAAAAAACTGATTCAAAACAATTATTTAATAACCCTTAATTAACTTACCGTCAAAGTCAACAGTACCAGAACCATCTGTGTCAATTTCAGCTATTATTCCATCTAAGTCATCAGACGTTAGTTTATCGTCCAAAGCAGCCAGAATCTCACGTAGTGTTCCAGTAGTAATGTAACCATTACCTGAAAAAAATTATTGTCAATTATCGTCTATTTAATCTATCTCGTACCAATTATCAGAGC
>JAAAKQ030008144.1:0-18525 GCA_010016005.3 Zanna intricata | reverse complement strand
TATGTAAACTTTGCATTTGGAGATACAAAGTCATAGAATCAGAAACTTATATCATTAACGGGAGGAAAATTATAAGTGAATAAAAATGTTTTCGGGTCAATATGACCCAAACAGAACAGCAGGGTTAAGAGGATGAATGTAGCTGATATGTATGAATAGGAATGAAGTGTAGTATTGTACAATCTCAGGTCGACCACTCCTGAGAAGTGTATACAAAATATCTAAGATATTCTTTCTCCACTGTTTATTAAATTTATTTATTTTTAATTTTATAATAATAAATTAATTTTTTTATAATTTAATTTATTCACTTTGTCCTGACACTTATATTTATTTTTTCTAATACCCTGTATCTGCTCACGGTGATTGTTAACATATCTAGTTTTAAATCTTCTGTTGAAAAGTGATAAATATCTATTTCTCATCTGCAAAGGGAAATTTTACGACTACTTTTTTTTAAGGCGTCTATAACTTAACATCATTCTCAGAGAGTTTATTTAATTATTTTAACAACTCGTTATTATTACTCCATCTCACTCTTTCTATATGCATATACATGCCGTGTCTAATTTCAACTGATGAAGGGAAACACATACTTGTCTCTTTTAGTCGTTTGCACATTCGCGTCTTTTTAATAAAAATTAGATTCTCCATTATTTCGACGTAAACTAACAATGAGAATATTTCAGTTACTTATTTATTCATACAATAGTAAGGATAGGCTGATATATTTAATTTAATAATGGATATATTTAATTCCACAATTGTAAAAAGAATTATATATCTTTTCTACTAAAAACATGAAAAATTATATTAGATTTATAAATTAAACTTGATTTCGTTTTCTGATAAAATATTAAAATGCAAAAGAAAAAATTAAGTAAATATATTTACAGGTTATTCACAAATTACATAATGGGCGGTTGGTTAAACAGGTTTGCGACGAAGCATCACGCAGATAAACACAGGACACGTCAGAAAACATTTCATGAGATGCTTTTAAACGTTTTCAGTTATATTATTCTTTGTGAGGATGAAAATTTTACATAAATATTTTTTTCATTACAAAAAAAAATTATTAAAAATTTATATAGATATTTAATGATTATATTTTTTTTGGGGTGTAGCATATAAACACAAGAATTTTAAAATGTTAAATTTCACCCAGTAAGATAAATTTCTTATAAATTGACACGCTAATGGGGACACCTGAGAGGGCCAGAAGCAAGAGATTCCTGTCCTCCCTACAAAGAGGGCAGCGATAAAGGTGGCCTCCGCGTTTCGCACGGTTTCTTGCGATGTGATAGAGGTCATAGCTGGGGTCCCCCTGATCCGACTGCAGGTCATGCACTGAAAGAAGATGTTTGGGGGTATGCCACGTAAAGAATTGCAAGATGAAGTGTATAGGGAGTGGCAACACAAGTGGGAAGCCACTAATAAAGGACCCTGGACGAGGAAGACTCATACCGAAGGTCCAGACCGGAAGGGGTTTGGTGAAGTGGGGGTCTACCTCACTCAGTTTCTCTCTAGGCGTGAAAACTTTGCGGCATACCGCATAGATTAGGAAAAAGGGAGTCCCCTGAATGTGACTACTGTGCTGAAATCGACACACCGGAGCACACAATTTACAATTGTACCCGGTGGGAACACATTCGGAGGTACAAGGGTTGGGTGACTCACCTCCGAAAGCATCATGGACCACATGCTCAGGGACAGAAGAAACTGGGAAGAAATAAGCAAACTGGTATCGAGGATATTGACGACGAAGGAGGCGGAGCGCAGGCGTAAAGATGGAAATGACCACAGACGCTAGAGGGGTTGTAGATGATGGGCTAGATAACATAGGACTCTCGACCGGAAGAAGAAAATGATTGATTTGAAAAAAAAATTAATAACGGACGTCAACAAACGTTGTAGACACCAGAGAGTGAACCGTGACGACGTGTAGGGCCAAGGAGGCAGTCCAATTCCTGATGATGCCCGGGTCCGGAACACATGCAAGATGTTCTGTATAGGGGTACTCTGATGACGCATGGGAGCCCCTCGAGGTGTGAGAGGGTCGTACACAAAGGGGAGGGCCGGGTGTGCAAAATGCACACCGGGCCCAGGCAGGGATAGGTGAGCCGGGAAGGACAGCTCTCTGGAGGAGGGGCTCTTCGGCCCCCCAGAAGCGGGGGATCGGAAGGTTCGATGAGACCGAGAAGACCTATCATGTAGCTAAAAACATAGTTGTGTTGTTTGTATTAAGGACTGGATTTAGGAATGAATTAATTTTGTTCAATCTTCTTACTGTCTTAGGTTTTTAAACAGTGCAGTGTCATAATGCCTCAAAATTGTGTAAATGATGTGGATGCCTTTTGTTATGTATGTATGTGGTGAGTTTACCGTAAAATCAAATAGGAAAAAACATTACAACTTTCATTAAAAAATCATATCATTTGTACTTTCAGTGTAAAATTTGTGATCAGGATAAGACGTGGTCTCCTCATACAGTATGAACTAATTGTTCTGTATATTTAAGAAGGTGGCCTGAAAGGTAGATGGAAGGCTTTACCATTTAATGTACCTATGGTTTGGCGTGAACCAAAGGATTATGTAACCGATTTTTACTTTTGTTTAAAAATGTGCCTGTAATTCAAAAAATACTACAGTAAAAAATATACTGTAAAATATTCTTCACTGCAATCTGTAGTCAGGCCTGTACCTCACAGTGAAATCATTCCAGTTCCTGAGCCACCAGTGAATGTATGTTTCGAAAGCAGTGATAAAGAATGAGGCAGTACCAAAGAAGACAACAATGATTTTGATGTTGAATTATCTTCCAATAAGCCACATCTTATATCACAAGGTGAATTAAATGGCTTGGTTAGGGATTTAAATTTATTAAAAAATCAAGCTAAAATGTTAGGATCAAGACATCAAGGTTGGAATTTATTTCAAAAAAATACAAAAATTGTGGGCTTTTGAAGCCAACAAAAAAAATTTTCTCAGTAGTTATTGATGTAAATAATTTTGTTTATTGCACAAATATCGTTGAGCTTATGTTGCGAAAGAGAGATACGACGTGATGAAACATAGCTGGAACATATGTGGTGATTTGAAGCTGTAACTATTTTATTAGACATACAGTTAGCCTGTACATGTGTTTTCATGAAAATGGGACAGATGAGCTAAGAATAAACATTATGTTACCAAAGTGTGGAAGAAACGATACAACTTTACTCCAAATGAGAAAAAAAAATTATCCATGAGCCATGTAGTTGACCCAAAAAAATTGTTTACCGCTTCTAAGACTAACGAATGAATGAATGAAGAAGAATAGTCCCGATTTTTTGTAGGCCAGGCAGAAATTTCCGAATGGAAATGAAGGAAAAATCAAAGAAGGAATATTTGTTGGTCCTCAAATAAGAGAGTTGGTCAAAGATGATGTATTTAACTCAGTATTAAATAATGTAGAAAATGCAGCTTGGAATTCATTTAAAGACGTTTACAGAAATTTTCTCGGCAAACAAAAATCCGACAATTACCACAATATTATTAATGAACTTCTTGCACCATACAGAGCTATGGGATGTAGAATATCTTTGCAAATACATTTCCTCCATTCCTCTGGTTCTGGAGGTTAAACAATAAAAAAATTATCTAATCTACTTTTCTTTTTTTTTCTTTTTAACGACTTATGCCATCATTAATAAAAAATGTTGGATTTACTTATTGTTAAAGATAAAAATTTGATAAGGTTAATTAAAAAATACTGCTACATAATTGTTAATAACTGGTTTCATTTATCCGGATGTAAAAAAAAATATGTACCATTTAGGCTAAAGGTTTTTGGTTACTATAGAATTTAATTTACATACGTGCAGAATTACTTTAACTGCTTACAATTTAGAATGTTTAAATCATTTTGAGTTGAAATTGGTTTTAACTCATTCATCTTAGCTTCCCTTTCATCTTTTTAATTGTTTTTTAGACGTTCAACAATATTTTTCTACATTTTAGTTAAACTCCTTACAGAATGCCAAGTCACTTTAACTCAGTCTTTTCCATACGTTTTATTATATGTAAACTTAAACTTTTTTTCGCAACTGTTATTTTGAACGCGGTTCGTTAACCAAACATTACTTTTACGCAGTCTAGATAGATATAAAAAGTTAATTAAAAAATAAAATTAAAAAAACTAATTTACTAAAGTATTTGATATTAATAGGATTTAATACAACTACTGTAGCATGAATATTTTACAAAGCGTTAACAACATTAAATAAATTAAACTAGAAAGTAATTCAGAAATTCAATTACTTAATAATATTAATGCACTTCTCTGCGATACAGAAGTAACAATAGTATAACAAAAATAATAATAATAATGCCCTGAGATAGATAATCCTCATGTCCGGAACATACCATCTACGTTCCACGTCCATGGCGGAAACAGCTGTACATACGTACTATTTCATTATGCTGGCTAATGGAGCTGCAAGCGTTCTTTCTCTCGGAGATCGGATCTGATCGGCCTAATTCCACCTACAGGCCGCACACAAGGACAAGATTTTTCGGCTACCTGCAGTTACGAAATTTTTAACTGATTATGTATACGGATTTACACCACCTTTAGAGCTGGCAATGTGAAAAGCAAAGGTTATTACTAGGGTCAAAAGTTATTGCAGGTGTAACGGAGACCCTTCCGCTGTCCACAAGCCCTCTGCAATGGCAAGCATGTTGTAAGGTGCATGGGAGTCCTGAAAACCTCGGTGTGTAGGGGCCTGGAGTCAGTGCAGAGATTGCACATCCGCTCTCTGCCAGAACATATGCCGGTTCTACCGGAGTACCAGACTGGAACTCCAGGATTGGTAGCCCTGGACTGGGAGTTTACCGCGGCCGCTAGCCTTGCCACGGAAGGGGTAACAATTAAATAGAACTTGAACAATTAAACGTGACAGAGGATTTACTTAAACACCCTCGTCTTTGAATAATAAAACGTTCAATCTTCATGCTTTAGCTGCATTATATGAATATCGTTGCTACCTATTCCAGATCAGCCGGAATATGATATCACGAATTAGGGAAATATGAAATTTCTCTATCAGAAACATTAGCAATTTCTACAAGTGAGATACCGCCATGGCTTTTACCAGCGGTAAACACAAGATTGGATCTCTCCTATGGGAAAATAACAGATAAACCAGAAATAATCATTCAACAGGAATTTTTATCAACCTCAATAGCTACCATGAATACATTAAGATTTTAATATATTGTAATTCGGCACAAGAATATTAAGCACGTCCTGACTGTTAACATCCTATCTATTTACGAGGACAGCGATGCCTGTTTGTATGGACTTCTGGGCATGCTGGTATTGCAGGAAATAAAACCACAGACGAAGGTGCCAGAATGGCAACAGTCTGTGACAACTTGGATGTAATTTCTGTGGCTGATATAAAGAATTGTCTAACTAATATAATTAGAATCTACCGGAGTAATGAATGGAGAAGATTGGGTACTACATTAAACGCCTTTAAATTTTCTCCATACAAATGGAATAGCGACATGAATTTGACTCGCCGAGAACAGGTTGTAGAATCGGTGACACTCAAATAACAAATTCATATTTGTTAACCGGCGAAGATAGACTAATGTATGGTGTTTGCAATAAACCACTTATACTCAGGCATCTAACGGAAGAGTGTACCATATACGAGGACCTCAGAAACAGTTTTGGTTTAATAAATATATTGCTGCTGATTTGGAGAATGGAAATGAAGAAAAAATAGTTGCTTATCTGCACGTCAGAAGACTATTATCGAGTCTGTAATCATATAAAAGCCGTTTTTCAAATAAAGAAGGTAAATTCTACGTATAAAGATATTTTATAATTTGGTATTGTTAACATATTCTTTTCTTAATTAATTTTTTCGTTTTTTTTAAACATCAGGGGCTCTTTACACCCTGTAAGTGTTACGTTTTTTAATACGTGTGCTCGTCAATGTTTTGTGATTGTGTTTATTTAGTGTTTTTAAAAGAAATGTTAGGGCTCTTTACACCCTAACATATGGTGAGCCTTATGGCGATCGTTTTATTGTTTTTAAAGAATGTGACGAGGGCTTAGCAGTCGATGCCCGTATAAAACCTAATAAAAAAAAATGATAATAATAATGTTTGCTATTTTTGTATAATAAACCTTATAAACAATTTATATTTGTGAAATATTTTGCGTTTATTGTATAATTTACTTTCAAAAAAAAAAAGAAATTGAGGTTTTAAAGCTATTTATTATTTCTTAACTTTGACTAAAGTAATGGACACAAATAACATGAAAGAGTAACTCTTACAGTTTTTCTCAACACATGTTTAATGTGAGCCTTTCATCACGTGATAATCGATAAGAAAGTTCGTTTCATTCTTTAACCATTATATCTAAAGTAATGAAATGGACAGCTGCTTCACTGTGATGAAATTGAGTAAATGAGTTGGTAGACGAGGCAAACAAAAAAGACCCTTTATAAAACACAAAGAAAAAAAATCAGATGGGGTCAGAGCTGGTGACTTGGGAGGCCACCGCAAACAAGCACTGTCATGCCGACTGATTCAGTGGTTGGGGAAAACGTCGTTTAACTGATTCTGTACAAAGTTAAGCCAACGAGAAGATAAGTTGGAGAAATAAGTTGCAGTAAAGAGCATATATGCAACATATACAAATAAGCAAGTGTTATGCTTAGCATCAGCTAAAAAGACAAGGGATGTATCACAGGAAAAATTTTAACTTGGAAAATTCCTTTGGTATCCTTATATGTGTAAACTTTTGCAGTATGAATATTATTGACTCATCACTAAACCAATACGATTAAGAAAGTTATCTACATGCTGCAACACTTCGATTGAGAAGTCGGCACGCACAGCGTAGTCGGTAGACTTTAAAACCTTCGAAGGCTGTAACAGCTGTAAGCGGTATGGATGTAAATGTAAATATTTCCTTAAAATTTCCATAGCATTTCCACACTGTCATCACCTGGATTGCTAATTCGCAATCGGCCTTCCTAGCCCATTTCTTTAGGATTATTCAGGAAGACATCCTGATACGTTCAACATTTTCTTCAGATACTCTGAGTCGTCCAGTAAGCTTACCTTTAAACTGTAATGGTGGATTTCATTTAAATTTTCTGCAGAACATATTTTGAACTATATCTACATACGAGTATATACTTTGAAAACTGCAAAATATAGAAGGCGTTCTGTTCAGGAGTCGTCATCTTCGTTAAACGAGCTGTGAAGCAGGTACGAGTAGATAGGGAAACAACTTATGGGCATGCGGGCAATTAAAATTGTCTTTTGCTATTTGATTCTAGTCTTAAATCAATACTGTACATGTCATCCAAGAGATATGCAACAAATTAAAACGCTATTCTATATAGTACATCCAGTACTATAAAGATGAATCATGTAGTAATATACATCGTTTGAAAAAATATGGCCGTCTTTTATAATCGTTCTATAATTAATTTTTTTTTAAATATGATTATCTGATTAAATAATTATGTATTTATTAAATCAGTTTATTTTAAATCTCGTTAAATACTTATATAGAAGTCTACAGTTTGTTTTAACATATATTTCGTCACCACTCGAGATACTTTTTGTTATGAGTACAGTTGTATGAGAAGCTTTTCTGCGCTTGCATAGCTTCAGTTTGTACAGTAAACATCCTATCTAACTCTTCTTTGTTGTACGAAACACTTAAGCTTAGACACGAGTTATATATATCAGAGCGCATGCACGCGCGCGCGAGCGCACACACACACACACACACACACACACACACACTTTATCCGCTTTGTCCACTTCTCTTCCATTACCCCTCTCTTATCGCTTTCTTCTAATTTTCTAGTTATCCAAAATGATTTGAAAAAAGAATCTAATCCTGTGGAATTGAAATATTTGTATTCAACATATCCAGTTTTTTTTGTTTATTTTTTTAATATCTTCTTTGTAACTATTGATTTCTTAAGCAAACTATATTTAATTTGATCTTTGGTTTGTATAAAGCTCTTAGTCTTAGAAGACATTAATATTAATACAGCACATTAAAATATATATTTTTTAAATTGTATTGTATTTTTATGTTTTAATTGTAACTTACTATGCTATTCTTGATCCTTGTTTAGGTTACATCACATCCCTTGAGATATCATCTAATAATATGACATAAATTTAATGAATTCAGAAAAGTTTCATTCATATAATAATAAACAGAGGGCTAAGGACTAGATGTATAAATGTTTTAAAAAATTTGTAACAATTTAATGTATTCAAATTTTTTAATATTTCTTTACAAAAAACAGTATTGCACTTACATAATCGTGTTTATATTAGAAGCCATAACAATAACAATGGTTATATGCTAGCTACATAATATGAATTATGAATCATTATCAAAATTTGCTGAACCATTCTTAGAAAATAAATAGCATCCCATACAATTTCTGTCTGAAAAATGAGAAGTAAACTGATTTCTTATTTCATCTTCTGAACATACATTAATAAATCAGCATTTTAATCAAGCCGAAATGCATGCTTTATTCAGTTACACCTTACATGACATATTCACTCTGTTCACATTTGGTGTTGGCATGATAATGAACTTCAGTAGTATCAGGGAAAGTAACTCTGAATAATGTCGCTTGTAACTTAATTAATATACATGCATCACAGCCATAAGAAAGATTGAGACTGGTAGTGTAAAACTACAAATTACTTTACTCCTTTCCATGGAAATCAGTGCATTGAATTAATTTCTGTAGTCAGAAGGGATAATTCTTGATACAAATTTAAAAATGGTATAGATCTTGTCAGCCATAAAATTTCAGCCTCTGATTCATCATTCGATCATATAAGTAAATAATCATTAATATTGTTTTTGACCAAAAAAAAAAAAACTAGAAAATCTAGATGAATTAAGTGAAAATCTTCTTGTAAAGTTTAGTACCCACAATGAATACGAGGAAGTTGAGTTATTTAGTTTATATATCATCCAGGTTATATATTATAATTACAAGGATATCTTGATGATAATATTTTGTAGTATTTTGTTTTTACTTAATTCTATTTTTAATTTAAGAAATTTACAATTATTATATTCTCATATCTTTTCATGTATTTAATTTTTTTAAATATTATACGTATTTATGCAGCCATTCTTTAATTTTAAATGTTAATTATGTATGTTAATTACTAACATTTTTCTCTTTCTCTGAAAGCAATAAAAATTAATAATTTTAATTTGATTTTCCTGCATCTTTGTCAAAGCGGTAACCTGTTACATTTTTTTTTTTTTTTTAAATAAATGAAAAAATTACATATATCTTAATTAATGTTCAGAAATTAAAAAACACATATTTTCTTCTTACTCACTTTTAAAATAGTAAATTTATGAATTTTATTTTTTAATTTTATATTTTTCAGCTAAGGTATTATATTTGTAGAAGTAGAAGTCGATAGAAGTAAGAAGATTAGAGAAGTAAGAAGTATTGTAGAAATAATCTTTCTATACCGTTTTATTACAATGATTTTGAAAACTGTTTTTTACTCCAACTATTTTAGTAATTAAACTGCAATATCTTCATAACCTAAACAAAGTAAGAATCAGAAAATCCTGAAATTTCCTTATTGAGAAATAAATATTATTATATTTAAAATTAAGTCTATTATTAAATTTTCTTTACTTGTAAGTATATTTTTATACCAAATCCCAGTAAGGATCTCTGTATAAAAAAAACAGGTAACTAAGAAATTAAATTAAAAAATAAATTAATAATTTTTAATGTATGAGAATAAATAGTTATACAGAAAACGTTATTTTCTTTTATCTTTCATTTGTATTTTTTTTAAATCTTAGCTGTTGCATAAAAATAATGATTTTAATAATAATAATAATGTTGCATAAAAATAATAAGATATTTTTTATTCATTTTTTAATGATTTATTTTTTTTTATAATTAAAAATTCTAATTTAGCAAAATTTCCTATACAATTCATTTCACAGAGTTGAAGCCGTTTTATTATTATTAGTTGTTTTATACAATTTTTATAGTTACTGTCTTTTACCCGAATATGTCATATTATTTCCAAGTTTTCTATAAAAACCCTTGAGGTATGCGGGAGGTCGCGGACAGCAAACGCATACAAAATGCTTGCCTGGAGCTTGTAGGTAAGGAATGGGGAGAATAGCCCCCCAGCGAAGGGACACATCGGTTATCCAAAAGAATAGGTCGTTGTATCCCTATGAGGCTAGAGGGACCCCGAATGGAAAGCCCCAGAAGGGAGCCACGACACTCCGAGGCGACTGAATTATGGCTAACGGCAGGTCCAGTTGCCTTGGGTGTGTTATCTATAGAAAAAAAGTGAAACATGTTAAAAATTTAAAACATGGCTGCCAAAAAAAAATTGCTCTTCAATATGGGATAATCAAAGAGCGTGCGGGTAACAGTTTTGTATATATTATTTTTATATATCATATAATATTTTTATATCTTTTTAAAATTTATTTAAATATATTTATATATATTTTTCTGGAAATTCAAATAATTCGTCAACATATGACCCCTGTGCCAGTTAATCTCAAACAATAATAAAACAATTTACAAACACAGTAACAGAAAAACAAAATAAATGTAAATGTTTATGATAAAAATAAATGTAAAAAAACTTACAAACTAAAAAATTATATAATAAAATATTTAAGGAATAATAATAAAAGTAATGAAGAGAATTTAAGAGGAATATTTAAAATTAAGGTAATAAATGTAATAAAATTTATATTGACAAAACTTACAGATCTTTAAAAAAGGATTCATGGAAAATTATAATTCTTACAGAAACAGGAAGTATATCTAATATTGGCAACCATCTGATGCAATGTAAGCATAGTATTTTTTTTTCTTTTTCTGTTTAGCCTCCGGAACTACTATAAGGTATTACTTCAGAGGATGATATGTATGAATGTAAATGAAGTGTAGTCTTGTACAATCTCAGGTTGACCATTCCTGAGATATATGGTTAATTGAAACCCAACCACCAAAGAACACCGGTATCAATGATCTAGTATTCAAATCCGTATAAAAATAACTAACTTAATTAGGATTTGAACCTTAGAACTCTCGACTTCGAAATCAGCTAATTTGCGATGTTGCAGTTAACCACTAGACCAGCCCAGTGGGCAAACCATCTGATGCAATGTAAGGATAGTATTATTGATTGTAAAAATAACTTAGAGAGTTTGGACATTTCTAACAATAAAAATAAAACGGAATAAAAAAATAAATATACTGGAAAAATATTACATTTATAAATTTAAACAAAAAATAATTAAATAATTTTAATCAACAGATAGTTTTTGAAGATGATATTTTAATTAAAGACAGAATGAGTTGTAACAGTTGGCAACAACATATACGAAGATAGCTCTCTCTTTACCTGTTTAGCCTCCGGAACTACCGTAAGGTATTACTTCGGAGGATGAATGAGGATGATGTGAATGAAGTGTAGCTGCATGTCGTTTTAAATTTACGTCATTCAAACTGGCAATAATATTGTGTTAATTAAGTTTTATGATTGTTAGCGTTTATTTTTTCTTCTTTTTTTAAGTTTATATTTCTTCTTTATTTTTTGGTTTATGATGTAATTTAGAATTATGTATCGATTGATGATGCGGGATCCCGTGAAATTCGACTTTTTGTATTAATTAATGTTTTTCTGTTATTATGTTTGGTATTTGTTTTATTACTGTTTGAGAAATACATATTTAAACCTATAACACTTCCAGTAACGAAAGGATTACAACGGGAAGTCGTACATCTAAATTAGTTCAGCTGTTTAGCTGCTACTGTGAACAAACTTACATACGTGCATACACATGTATACCTACATATATTACACTCGTTTTTGAGCAGTTTTGAAAAAATATATTTTTGATCAACTTTTTTTCTTTTAAGATTCCTTTCTTTAGAAATAATTATTTGTTTTCACAAAGTACAGACTTTATTTCAAAACAAATCTGGTATAAGACTTCCTCTTCATTATAAACTGGTCCCGAATACGACTAATATTGTAGTATAAATTTTATACATTTATTTAGTTACTTATATTATCTATTCACTAATTTTTGTTCATTTGTCTGTTAACTTTTAAATTAATTGAAAAATAATATAATATAATAATGTTATATATTATAATAATATAATATAATGATAATAATATATATTATTATCGATAATATCCGAAAATTGCGAGTAGACAATTGTAGTGTTTTTTTTATTATTTGTTTTTTGCTGATATTTTTAATATTAATCGTACCAGCAGACACCCTTTATTTTGGACGGAAGAATTAATATATTAATTACACATTCTTTTTGCAACTATGGAGCAGTATATTTTTACTTCCATTATTCCGCCATCAATATCTAGTGAAGTTTTCGAAAAATAAAATAAAGTAATATTGCCGACAAATCTTATAAGAATTAATGTGTTCGCGCGTGCGTGTGGATTTGTGTGTATGTATGTTAATTATTACAGATAATTCAGTGCAGCTAAATATCTTTGTAATTAAGGTAATCTTCATTTTATGGAGTTAATTTATCTTCATTTAGTTTGTAATTTGTCTTTCTACGTTATTTTATTAATAACTGTACAAGCGTAGTTATTACATTTTAATTATATTATAAAGGAAGTTTCATTTTGTTATATACACGTACGGCAAAGGAACCAAAAATTGTCTACTGCATTAAAAATACCAAGTATTATATACGACCTGAAAACAAATATTTTTACTTTTTCAAAAAATAAAATTCTTTTCTCTGTGTCTGTACCTTCAAGGAGCATTTTTTCTTGTTATTTTTATAGAAGAATTTTTTTCTATTCTTTGGAAATCAAATCACTTACATTTCTAGTATTTAGATTACAATTAATAAATCGTAAACATGTTGAAAATAAACTTAAATTATATTTAATTATTACATTAAATTTCTTTTATATATTTTCACAATGAGTATAAATGTGATAAAAAGAAGATAGATCAAAATAATAAAATGCTGATTATCAGTATGAACACTACAAGAGCAAATTTTTTTTGCATTCTTTTTTTTCATACGTATGAAAATTTGCACATATTCCAAGTTATTAGAAAAAACTGTATGATAATTTTAAAAGTATCTACTAGGCGCACATATCCTTATGTTCATATAAATTTTTTTTTTGCAAGTTTGTAAACCTTAGAAATATAATTTTCAACAAAGCCCACCCATCTGCACGCACAAATACACACACGCACACACACACATTAGTTTCATTAGAACGTAGTTTTTATTTATATATTTATTTAAAAATTTCTTTGCCTGCAATATATATACGGCATTATTCATACTTTACGAAAAAAAACGAATTATTCTCATAAAATAATTGCTTATTAATAAATTAACTACTAAAGCTAATTTTTAGCATCTGCTAATGATGGTTGAGAAGTTATTATTTTTTAGTTGAATTTATATTCAATATTTTCGGTCTTTACAAATTTTTGGCAACGAAAAACAAATAATATTAATGAAAGTGCTGTATTATGTCTAAAACAAAAATCAAAAAAAACTTTATTGATTTTCTGGTTTACTAAAAATAACGTTTACATCATTTTAAAAATACGCACGATATTTGTGGATTAATAGATGCACCTGCGTGCGTGTATAGCTCTCTCACAGGTGTTATTTACGACTCCCACTTATCATGTTATATGTTTGATATTATAATACTTATATGTAATGTGGATCCACCTGATTACTTTTAGTCCAGCTTTTAAATTAATTAAAATATGTTTTATTAACATTTTGCCAACCTCCGTTTTGGAATAGTAGTGTCTCTGCCTTTCATTCAGAGGTTCTGCGTTCGAATCAGTTAAAGTTAACGATCAGGCATGGCATTTTGTCATACAAAATATTCATTTCACTACCCTTTATCAGCAGCGATTATAATACTGAATATAGAAAAGTTAATTCTGCTTAGCCATTTTTCTCTCTTCAAGTCAACTGAGAAAGATCTTCATGTCTCACGTACCAAGAGAAAGATTGTACTTATTTTTTTTTCCAAAAAATGAAAAATAAAATTTAAAAATATAGTTTGGAGTTAAAAATATGTTTTTTTTTAATGGGTTAAATAAATTATTTAAATGATGAATCCAAAAATTAAAAAATAATATTCTGTCGTAATATGTTTTTCTATATTAAAATTCGGTGTTATAAAATTATTTTCCGGTCTATAGTAGGGGGAAATAACCTGTCATCTTCATTGGCAATGTTATTATTTTTTTTTTCTTTTTTAAGTTTAGAATTTTGATTCAAGGAATAACATATTTCCAGAGGCATGAAAAATAACGGGATAACAGTACTACAATTACTGTTTCTAAGAGTGTGGATTGAATCCCCTAAGCTGAATTTCATTATGAAAATGATGATGATTATGATAATAATGATATTAATAATAATAATTTTAATTGCACGCATTTGGTCTAACTATAATATAGTCTGATATATATTAATAAAAAATTGTCAAATGTAATAATATATTTAAATGCATTATAACATTAACTAGAAAACCATACGCAGAATCTAAAAAAAAAAATACTAAATAAAAAAAATAGCCAGTTGCGGGACTGACCAATAGAAGTGAAAACTTAAAACAGTGAGTACCGATCATTGGTTATTAATTATATTTGATTCTAATATATGTGATTATTCATTTAAGAGATCTTAATAAGCTACTTAAGAAATCTATTTATTATATAGCATAATGGTTAATTAAAAAATTTTTTAATAAAATTAAATTGGTTTTCTTTAATAAATAAATGTTAGAACACATTTACATTTTAATAATTTGTAAATACTTTATTAAAGTATACGTATATGCGCACTGGTTTTACAGAAAGAAGAAAAAAAGCGGGAGAAAGAAAGAAAAGTTGAATCAACATCTTTCTTTACTGTATATTGATATAAACATGTATGCGCATATGCGTAACTATACAGAAAGAGAGAATGAAAGAGAAGTCTATTGGAATTACCGACGGATCATCAATATTTTTTCCCTCACCTCTTATTCTATATATATTATACGCATAAATTTTTGCTCCATGTCTTTCTCTTCTGTGTATATATGCTTAGCGTCTCGTGGCGATTTTTGATTACGTGTCAGCTATTTTTTTCTCCATGCAAAAGTCTATCACAAAAGTGTCCGGCACATCGCGCCAAAAAAAAGTGTTCATTTCAATAAATATATGACCGCCTCTTAATTGCCAAATAAATAAATATTTAGCATCAAGGGACTGATTTCCAGGGTCTGCGATGAATAGGGAGATAAAATATCCCCTAACAACCTTGCTTTTCGCTTCGTTCCAATTTCTTATCATCTAAAACATTTATGCTAACTTACTTCACATTATCATGCTAAACACAAAAAGTTTAGATAACAATTGCTCTAAAAATGTTGTGCTTCTTTTGTCTCAGGTTTTTTTTATATGTAAGTTATTTCATTCTTTTATATTATAAAACAATATACGATGTACTATACATCTATTTAATAAGGAATTATGTGATACATAGCTATTTAATTATAAGATTTTTTTGTAAGAATTGTCAAATATACTCGTTATAAAGTAAAGGAATGTTAAAATTTACTTTTTACCACATAAAATTTGTAGTACCATAATTGATTATAAAGTTTATTAGATTTTATAAATACAAAGCATATAGAAAATTCAATTATGTATCAGTTTCTGTAAGAAATAAAAACTTTATATTTAACTTAAATTAAAAGGAAGTGAAAATATTTTTTTTTATCTTTTTTAAGTTATTTTCAAACTTTAATTTTGATTAGTTTCCGTAGTTTAGTTATACGTGTTCCGGATTTAAGGGGTTACGCTCCTCTCTCCTTTTTCATCTAAAGTACACTTACACCTTCATAAAACACACGCAACACATTCTTTATATTCTGCTCGTTATGTTCTTGTGGAAAGTTTAGCGACAATCCCGACGGACGAGACGACAATCTTGTCTAACTCGCTATTTCTTTTATATAACATAGTGTTACTAAAACACATTTTAAAGTTTCTACTTTTAAATCTTTTATCGTTTATGACGTTTAGTAAGTATTGTTTTATATTTTATTGCTACCATTTTACATTAAGTTTTGTTTAGGTTATATCTATTGAGTAAAAGTTATTAAGCTTTTACTTACACAACAGATGGAAAAGTTTCTTTATTACTTTTTAATATTGTGCTGTAATTATTCTTAACTATTTAACCACATATTTAATTCTCTATATCAAAAGTTTTAAAACTATTTCATTCTACTTGGAGAATGCTTATGAGTTATTGTATAAAATTATTTAAATATTTTAAAGTAATAAATAAATTAAAATTAAATTTAGAGCAACTTTCTGATTTTCCCGAATTAAATAGTTTGAATTCCAAACGTTTTTTACCTTTTTTTTCTGTTTAGCCTTTGGAACTAGTAAGATATTACCTTCAGAATATGAATGAGGATCATATGTATGAATGTGAATGAAGTATAGTCTTGTACAATCTACAGAACAGTCTTGTTAATCCAAAGAACACAGGTATCCACGATCTAGTATTCAAATCCGTATTCAAAAGACAAAACTACCTTTACTAGGATTTGAACTTTAGAACGCTCGATTTCGAAATCCGGTATGACAGGTCGGCACGCTGGGTCTGAATCTTATCGCCCGCCTCTAACTTCAGGGATGAAGTGAACCGGATCCGGTTATACCGTTCCCGGGCTCACCCCCTCAGCCGGGTCTGAGTCTTACTTTCTCCCAATTGTCCACTCAAATGGGGGATGGCCATACAAGTACAGGCCTCCCCCCCCGGTTCGGCTCTTTTCCCTAAGTATTCATATATATATATATATATATATATATATATTTATTCCTTATTTCTTTTCTTTTTTTATTTATTTATGAATTTTTTTTAAGTCTCTCATCTATTCGGAGTAGTCTACTGCTTTGTTTTTTAGAATAGTTGTAATCAGCTGATCCACTTTCATCCAGTGTTCAATCCTTTCGAGCATGTATTGCATTGTGTTCTCCATAGTGAGTCCTAATCGAGCTTCTCTCTTCAAATGATCCGACTTCGGACACTGAAAGAATATTTGAAGTGAAGAATCTAACTCAGGGCACTATAGACGATTTTGAAAGTCTCTCTTCTTAAATTTATATAAGTACAAACCAAACCCACCATGGCCAGAGAGGAACTGCGTAAGGAAGTTCCCCGTGTTTTCACCTCCCAGCCATGGTCTGATATCAGGGATCAGTCTCGAGTCCATTCTCCCGTTCTAGATGCTAACCATAATTTCTTCCATTCATTTATATATTTGTTTGCTCTTTTGGGATACTCTCATACCTTCTTGTGCTCGGAAGTACCAATAGTCCTGTATCGTGGGGGTTCCTGCAATGACCCCCGCTGCCATGGTCGAGACTGTCCTATATACATTAATTATTCTAAGGTTAGCCCTACGTTGAATGATTTCAAACTGTCTATTATTCTTTTTAATATCGAAGGCCAACCTCCACGCAGGCACCGCATAGAGGAGAACCGAGGTCACAGCAGCCAATTGAAGTTTTCTTTTAGCTGGACTTGGCCCTTACACGTTCCCCGTCAGGCGAATGATGGATCCGTATCTTTTCTCTGCCTTCTTAACGGATTTCAAAACATGGTAACTGAAAATTTCCGCTTGGTTCTCCCAAGCAGGAAATTTGCAAGCAGGAACCATATTTGAGAGCCCAAATATTTAATGTGGACTTGTCTCTACTTAAACACCATCAACTCTTATAGTGATTCTCTTCATCTTTCTTCTTCCTGTTATAATCGCTATTTTAGTTTCCTCAGGCGCTAATGAGAGGTCCCTGATTTGTAGCCAGCCGCTAATTCCACCTACAGAAAGATTGGCACTATTCATAACTTCTTTTCAGTATTTTTCTCAAAACAACATTGCAAATACGTAAGACTGTACTTACAACTAACGTAACATTCTATAGAAATCCAGGATTTTAAAAATTATAATTTAATTACAGTAACTGTACTAAGTACTACAATGGTCAAACTGGATGTATATTCCACCAAATTATTAGTAAATGAAGACTTAATGCACTTTATTGTGACTTATTGCATCTTAATAATCAATAATATATATGTATATATTGTAAGTCTTGTATTTATATATGTTTTGTTTCCATATGTGTGTATGAATGTAGTATAATAATTAGTCTGTAAATTGTTTAGAGTATAGGAGCAATATTTATAAATATATGAATATAAATATGCATTACGTCACAACAATAATATCCCGAGAAAACTAAATGTGTATTCTTTTCTCGGCTCCGGGACCCCTCCACTCCGCAAATATTTCTAAACGGAGAGCTGATTGCTGTTTCTCCTGACATCAGGTTTCTAGGTTTAGTTTTTGATAACC
>JAAAKQ030008133.1:0-18525 GCA_010016005.3 Zanna intricata | reverse complement strand
AATATTGCAACCAAATCGCAGAAGAAGAAAACAAAATGACAATGTAATGAATAAGTAAAATTTTGTATAAGTAAAATTAACAATCGCAACAAGAATCTCAGCTGATTATAAATAAAAAAAACATAACCTATTCGTTCATAATTTATTAAGTTTAGTAAACAAGACGGCTCCATGCCACAGCCTATTTAATAATTTTATTTATTTTTAAATTATAAAAAATTTGTAAATAAGAAGAAATTAAACTTAACACAAATGTGTTAACATGAATAATACAAGATAATTCTACTGGTTATCCTAATTATAGTAATTTAAATACTTTTTCTTTCTCCATTTGCACTTTCTTTCTTATAATTATCTTTTAATATGTTTTCTTTACTAATGAAATAAAGATATAGACTAATGATTATTGTAGAAACAGAACTCTATTAGAATTTGCGGTTTTTTTTCAATCACAAAATTTTACGTAATATTTTCAAATAAAAACAAACAAAACTTTTTGAAAATCTTAAATAAAATATGAAATAAAAGATAAAATCCATACCAAATTTTTTATTTTAACATTTGCATAACTAATATAATTTATTACATCATACATAGTTTTATTAATACATGGAAAACGTTTTTATATTACATTCAGTTTTGTCAAAACTTTTCAGTTTCAAAAAAAAATAAAATTCCATAAATTATGATATTTCTCATCCTAATTTAAATATCTTTACATTAATTTTTTAATGATAGTTTTTTTATATAGGTATTAGATATATTATGAATTATAACCTATTTCTGTTCTCCTTATAATAATAAAATAATAACGTAATTTTCATTTTTATATTTCATGCTTTTGTGCTTCTTTGTTACTGATTAGAAATTTTTATTCTAGTTTAGATATGCTTTATAATCATTATTAATAAATTAACTCCGAAAAAAAAAAAAAAATACAAAGAGCCATTTGAACAGTTGCAATTTTAATGCATATTTATAGAAAGTATCATTGCGATAATTTATCATGATGTAAAAAAAACTTGTTGCAAGGAAATATTATTTTTAAATTAAGATATTTTAAAATTCGTCGAATAAATAAAGAAATAGCTTTAAGTTTTAGAATAATTAACGCAGTAATCAAACGATTTATCTCATTTAATGGCTAAAAAAAATTGTTATTTAGTGTTTTCAAAAAAGATTCTTCTCTTTATCTGTTCAGCCTCCGGAACTACCGTAAGGTATTACTTCAGAGGATGAATGAGGATATGTGTATGAATGCGAATGAAGTGTAGTCTTGTACAATCTCAGGTCGACCACTCCCGAGAAGTATGGTTAATTAAAACCTAACCACCAAAGAACACCGGTATCCACGATCTAGTATCAAATCCGTATAAAAATAACTATCTTTTCTAGGATTTGTACCTTAGAACTCTCGACTTCGAAATCAACTGATTTGCGATGTCGCGTTAAACACTAGACCAGCCCGGTGGGCTTTTCAAAAAAGATTATATTGAATTTACTTACTCTACAAATAGATAGCGTATAAGAAAAAAAAAAAAATTTACGTTGTTTAGATAAAGTGTATATAAAATAAGCTTAAATGGTAAAACAGTTCTTAATCTGTTTTTTCAAGAAAATTTATTACTTTTTTCGTACGAAAAAAAAGCATAAAAATTAATGAAACACTTAAACTAGTTTTTATTTATTTATTTTTTAAATTATAGTCTTAATTAAATCTTTCTGTATAAAAAATTTGTCAATGGTAAATATTTTATAAAAAAACTAAACATACACTCAAAAAAAGAAAACTTGCTTCAAAACTGTATTAAAATAATTTTTCTACTTTCCTATCATAAGGTCTGTAGTATCAAATAAAATCTGAATAAAAGGAAAGTTTTTTCGTAATTCCAAACCACCGCTAAAGTTGTCTTCTATTAAGTTCCCCTATACATTTTAAATAAATTAATTAAAAGATTGAACTTTCATTCTCTCGGTAATATTATTTCACGTGTGAAAATAATAAAATTAATTAATCCTTCATCTGGTATCCAGTTCTTAAATATTACGCAATAATCCAACGAGTCCGATAATTCCATATCAATATTTTGACTATTAAGTACCATACGCAGCATATACTTTCAAACAGGATATAAGGGGAAAAATTCTTTGACTTTATTATCCGGAACGAGCAAATCGAAAGAACGATGCTTTACGCTTAGGTTTCGTGCAAGTTCCTGAGTGGTCGGGCCATGCGGATTTACAGCCTTACAAAAGATGAGCTTGGGATTTTAAAGTCTTGAACTTTTCTTACGACCCGCTACTTCGCATAAGCTACTTCGTAAGCAGCTCATGATGATGCGGCATGTTTCGTTTGATGTATATCTACTTCTTTGTTACGGCAAGATCTGACCGTATCAGACAGGCATACTCTGCTGTCGAACAGCATAGGTGAGGACTCATTGTACATACAGTGAAGGAAGTATACACTCACTTTAACTTGGGGGATACAGTGAGGAGGTCCTCACTGTATCTCCCCAAGGATTTGCTTCCCAAGTATTTCCAGTCAACTCCGCACTTCGTCCTTGCACCCACTTTGTTCTTTGTTTCAGACAATGTTTTTTTGTATGCGAGGGCCTAGTCCACAGAGATTCCAGATAACCTGGAGTTGCACAGTTGAGTTGCAGCTGAGTTCTTCCAGTTTCTTTCCGCGTGATGTTCACTCTTTTGCCTCGTTGTATGTTCTTCAGACGGAAGATACAAGTCTGGGTTTTGACAGGATTTGGCTTGAGCTAATTTTTCTTGTGTTAGTTTGAAAGATTTTTCAATCCATCGCTTAGGTTACTTCTAACATAATCTAATGATTAGTATAGTAATGATAAATCGCGGTTGAAAAGAGCCGGTGCAAGCACACTAACTTGGGATAGACCATTCTTCTGTGTTCTCCACCTACTTCTTTTTCCTTGGAATTTCACAAAGAAACTCCAGTTTTAGAGAAGGTTTCTATCATGTGAGCTAAGAGTGTGAGTGATAACAAAAAACATTTATTATTATATTTTACTTTCAAAATAAAGTTTAAAAAAGTGCATAAAGCCAGTTAAAAAGGAAAATTAATAATTTTCAATTCTTTTATAATTTATATATTTCTAAAAAAGGCCGAATAAAATTAAATTAATTTGTCAGTTTACCAACCTTTAATTTATGCTATTTAATTATGCTGGTAATTCAAAAATTAAGGGTTTGAATAATTGAAAACTGTATAATTTTTTAATGCGTTAAGTTCTATAAATTATGTTTAAATAATTAAATTAAATTACAATTAGTTTAAATTATGTTATATGTTTTTGTTAAATTTACAAGATAGTTTATGAAGGATTTATTCCATCTCTTTACACTTTTTACACAGCATTTAATTCTTTATTATCAAATATAACGCAAACTCGTTAAGAATTCACCGGTTTAATGTAAAACATAAAGAAATTTAATTTAAGTAAACAAAATAATATATTAACTATTTTTTTTTCAAATATTTTTTTTCTCAAAACTTTTTAATAAATAAAAATTTAAACACTCAAAATTTGATACCTTATGAATTTTTTTTTTTTGTATTTTTTATTTAGGAAGAAATTTTATTTTCTATCCAATTTCAGTAGGAGAGCAATTTGTTTGAGCAATTATCGATAATAGTTTGTTTATTAGTTCTCAACTAGAGAATGGTTACACTTAATTTTATGAAATAGTTAACAATAAATCTCAGCTGCGTGAATAATATTAAGTATAAGATGATTTGAAAAAAAAAAAAGTGGTTGAAAAATGATTTTCTTCTAAACCCGAAAAACTAATATTACTTAAACTGATCAAAAAGGGCAATATTAAAGAACTTGAAAAGTGAATTTTAAAAAAGTGTATATTTTCAATACTATACGTGAGATAGTAATAAAATATACAAAATTATGTTTAGTGAATATCATAAAATTATTAAGGAAAATAATTTAAAAAATCATTTATAGTAATAAATTAATAAATATGAACGAGTAATGTAAAACAAATTTAAATTTAATCGCTATAAATTCTTTAAATAAATAAATTAAAAAGGAAGCAAAAAAGGATAAAGTGATAAAGATTAGGTAAAAAAAAAAAAATTAATTTAATTAATAAATGTGTTTTTTTTTTTTTACACAATACTGATGTAAAAAAAAAATTAACTATTTCGGTATAGAATTCTTCCTGCCATTAGAGATCATTTTGTCATTTTATTCTTATTCTTCTTTTATAGTGTATTATTTTCTCTTTCGTTAAACGTGTTGACCTAATTTAGTAAATATTGATTTTAAGTTAGGGACTTTCGTAGTCAAGTTATAGTTAATTTTTAACATTCATGTAGTTATATAGTTATCTGTAAACTATTCAAAATTGAACAAAATTTACTACATTTTATTTCTAGCTATATGTAAATTGTGGTTTGTGATTTAAAAAAATATATAAAAAATTACACGAGTAATTAACTATAAGTAAATTAATTACTTAACGATTACTAATATTACTTTTTTTTTTTTAATAACGACTATAACGTTAAATATGACAGTAATATGTTGATATTCTTTTTTAAGTTGATTAACCAATAGATATGTTATAACTGGTTACACTGAGACCATATCTAGAATCAGACCAGACCAGTTCTGAAACTTTTGAATTGTTTTATCTTCTTTCTTTTTTTGTTTTTCTTCAGGATTTTAACTCCTTGTCAGAAAATTCTCTCTTCTTCAAAAGAAAATGGATAAAAAAAATTAATTTAATTTAATTTTCATCAAATTTTATATAAATATATATTTTTTCTTTTTTTCCGAATAGGCCTGCAAAAGATCACGCAATTATCATTTTAATTCCTTCTGTTTTGATTTTACCTCTTTCTCTCCAAAATTCTTTCATTCTTTCACTATACTGTATTTTTTTTTCTTCTGTCCAGCATATATGTTTTTTCTTTTCTTTTTTATATTCATAAAAATCTCTATTCGGCGGATTTTTTCACTAATTTTTTTTCGATATTTGATTTATTTAGATCTTTATTTATTTGTTTTATATATAGGGAAGGAATTTTAAATTTCCAGAATTTAATAAAATGTTTTTTGTACAATTTATCTGAATCGATTCGAATCATATATCCCACAAAATTTTGTCTTCTTTTTCTGATTATGGATTTCTAAATCTACAATAATTTTATTTATTTTTCTTATCTTGTTCTTTACTTGACTTCATTCTGTATCCGTCTTTCGTTTTTCTTGGGCCATGGATAGTTCTTGAAATTTTTCTTTCAGTTTTTAAAAGTGAACCTATATTTGTTATATTGGAAGTTTCTGTCCCATGGAGGATTACTGGTCTCAATTCTACATTATAGTGTCTCAATGTTGCATTTATAATTATATATATATATATATATATAGTTTATAACTGCGTAATATAGTTTGTTTAAATCTTCAAAATTGTGAACGAATTCCACACAAGAATATTAAATATTATTTAATAATTTTTAACAGTTAGAAATGTTTATAATTCAATCTTTGAAATGTTCACCTGTTATTTTTGTATCATTAGTTTTTTTTTTCATTCCTGAATAATGTAAAATCGATCGATAATATACACATTACATTTGTCTGCTTGGTACTTAAACTAAAATACTGTGCAAACTTTTAATAGAAGCTACCATACAAGTGAACTGTGTTAAGTTGCTTGCTCTTAAATATAAGATAGACTATTTGCCATACATTATTATTCTACTACAGTCACGCTCGGTTCATTTCTCTTACAATGGCTATGTTGCTATTAGTTCATCATCTCCTTTTATATCTCATTTACTATCTTTTTCTTTCTTTACTATTTAGAGAGTAGAAAGTTATTTAGATAAAGAGCAATTGCCATTTAATTTTACCGTACATTAAATAACTACAAATAATGCACGCATTTAATGCACGGTTCAAATATTTTAATTTATTGTTTAGGTCCTTTAAATATATAAATTAAATGTTTAATAATTGAATATTTAATTATATTCTGTAAAAAGGAAAAAATTTTAACAGAAGAATCATAAAAGTTCATTGCCTTATAAATGATAAAAACAAAATCTTTACAAAAATGAGAAAGTTAATACCCAAGGAAAATAAAAAAAAATATATGTAACGTTGTTTAGATATAAGCTAAATATTTCCGTTTCTGATCGATTATTATTATTAATAGAAAAAATTTATAAATTTATAAAATAAAATAATAATTTCAGTTAATAAAACACAATATATTTAAATTTATTGCTCATACACACGACACTCTGTATAAAATTTCAAAAAAATCGGTTCATCGAGTCAAAAGTTACTAAGCTTCAAATACGCCAACGCACGTACATACGTACGTATGAAAATTACCCCCCCCCCCACTTTTTTTTGTTTTTTGAGGGCCCCTGGGTCATAAAACGTCGAAAAATTATTACCATACTTTCCTTCTTTCAGCATAGCTCTAGAGCTATTATACCAGGAAAGTAATGCTGCTTTAAAATTTAATCTATACTATTATATAAAGTAGAAGAGGGTTTTTGTTCAAGATAAACAAAAACAATACTCGATCAATCGCAACCAAATTTTTACCCAAGTTTCTTGGCATAACTGAAAAGTATTTTTGGATACATCTCATCTCAAAAAAAAAAAAAAAAAAAAAAACATTAAAAAACCAACGTTAAAAATATAATGTTTCAGTGCGTGCATATGTAATATGTTAGCACAAACTTTAATTAATGAGTTAATGAACTGTGAACTCAAATACGTTTTTTCTGTATGGGTCCGGAACCACCGTAAGGTATTATTTCAGAGGATGAATGATGATGATATATATGAATGTGAATGAAGTGTAGTCTTGTACAGTCTCAGGTCAACCACTCCTGAGAAGTGTGTTTAATTGAAACCGAACCACCAAAGAACATCATTATCCACGACCTAGTATTCAAATCCTTATAACAGTAACTACCTTTACTAGATTGGATTGGAATCTTAGAACTCCTGACTTTGAAATCAGTTGATTTGCGATGATGAGTTAACTGCTAGACTAGGGATTGAACTGTGAAATGTGAGCCCGAACTCACAGAGTGAGCTGGATTTGAACTGAATGATTTGAATCAATCGAATGAATAATATTACAAAAATTATAGAATTAAATTTACATTTTTAATTAAATTTTAAATAATAATTAACAAATTAAAAAAATTTCTGTTTGACAATAATGGGTTTCCCGTGGGACTGCATGTAAGACTAGAATGATGAGATTGTTTGTAATTTGTTTCTTTTTCAGGTTTCTAAATGTCTGAATTCTTTAATTGTTATTTATCAGTATTATACTCTCCACACAATATTTTTTTTTAACCACGAGGATAACGAATAGTGCGGAGTTCAAGAGGCGAAGACCATATTAGTTTACGGCCAAGACGATCGAAGCTAGTTCTGCGGGTGTCCAGCCGCAGGTTCCCGGGATTGGGAGCTCTGAATGGCATCCTTGAATTGGTATGGGGTTCGCTTCTGACTGAACGGACCAATTAATTAGTCATTTATAATTCGACTTATTAGTGCGAAATTAATAGTTTCTAAACAGTTGCCTAACGTATTTTTTAATCCTTTGCCGACTTCTAGATTTAAAGAACGGGAAAATTATTTTTTAGTAAATAATGAGGTTTTTTTTTTATATTGGTTATATAATATATGTTTTATATATGGTTACATAATGCGATCTTTAGGTATTTTTTTAGGTAATCCCTTACGATAGTTCCGGAGGCTAAACAGAAAAGAGAGAGGTATGCTTAAAATAAATATATAGTGTAACTATTTTAATAAAATACAAATATTTTTTTTAAGCGAAATTAAAAATGTTATATGCTTATTTAAGTTAACAGATCCAGCAATAAAATAAGTTCTTCTAAAAAAATGTTTTCACTAATAATAATGATAATAATATAATCAACTTCAGCTGATTTTTTTTTTTTTTTTTTTTTTTTTTTTTTTTTTTTTTTTTTTTTTTACCTCCGGAAGGTGTAAGCCTGAGAGGATATTAGGTATCCTTAGAGGATGAGATGACTGTTAAGTAGCGTGTGTGAAAATGCCATGCCTCTCCGGGATTCGAACCCAGGACCTCCGGATGAAAAGCCGAGAGGCTACCATTCGCGCCACGGAGGCCGGCTCAGCTGATTTGTACAGATAAACTAAATTTGCTTTAACACAAAACCGGCATTTTACTCTAAAAAAAGTATAAAGAAAAAAAATGATTTATTTCTTTGGATTACATCTGTTTATAATCATATATGGCTATTTTTTAAATATTAAAACACCTAAATGTAAGCATAATTTTAAAATTTTTGAAATTGAAATTATTACAGCTGTTTACTTTAATGTTTACATATAATACGAAGTAAGAGTTAAACATACAGTTTTTAAAAAATTGGGATTTTTCTGGCAAAAAATTGTTTGTTAACAATAATTGTTATGGAAACATTTTTTATACACTTATACAAGTGGAAGTTGAAAGTGTTAAATGATTAAAATTATGGTTTTATTTAACTAAATTCTTTTTCATGGACATTCCATGTTAATTATACTCGTATAAGGTTAAAGTTTAATATGAAACTTTGTGATTAAAACTTGACGTAATATATAAAACGGTGTTTAAATTTTATATTTTAATTGTTCTATTAGTTTTTTCTTTTATAAATTTTATTTGATAATACAGAAATTCAAGGATTGTTTTATACAAACACTAGATTGTATTTTCCTAATGTTTGAGATTATTTTTCTAAAACGGGAGGTAACTTTGTGTTAACGAATGAATATTTTGATTAGTTAGGATATACAAATCAATATACTATGAATTTTTTTTTAGTGAAATGAAACCGTTCTTGGTCATTTTGCATGATAAGAAAATAATTAACAATGTGCGTGATCACAGATAAACTATTTTTAATTATAAATTGTGTACATGTATTTGAATTTCGTTTGCCTACTAAAGAATAGCCTATACTACTTTTATTAAAATAAAAGGATAATTAAGAAGACAGGCCTCATGGCACCCCTGAATTGACTCTGAGGTTTGCTTCTGGCTAAACTAGTAATTTGTAATTCTACTTGTTAGTGCGAAATAAATAATTTCTAAACAGTTGTCTAACGTATTTTTTAATCCTTTGCCTACTTCTAGATTTAAAGAACGGGAAAATTATTTTTTAGTAAATAATACGGTTAATCTAAACGATTACTTTTCATCATTTTGAAAACTAACCGAACTAAATGACACATTTCAACAAAAATACGACTCGCGTTATCCAAATGAAAAAGCAACTTTTAAAAACATACATAAAAACCAATTCTTTTTCAATTTATCTATAAACTTCGATTCTTTGAAGTCTGTGTTAAATTGTGACATCCGAGTTTTTTACTATTGAGTTTTTTTAATAATGTGTTCAATAAATTAAATACGTAAACTTTGAACAGTACATAACGAACTCTTAAAACAATTTTTGTTATTGTTATACAATAATTGCTGTAAATATAAGGGATAATAATAATTTTTTAAAATTGTAACATTTTAAGTAGCATGAATAAAACTTACTTTTATTTTTTCATACGTTGTGGTCAATTCCAAATGATGAACAAATGGATTAATTAAATCAGCACCTGCAGTAGGTTTTGTAATAGTTTCTTCACCTGATCCTAATTTTGTACACATTTTCTTGTCCTTATATTAATACTGTAACACTTTATTTGATAAAATTAAAAATAAATTACGATAATAGACAGAAATAACAAAAAGATGCAATATTTATTTCCCACATCCATCACGTAGTGAGCGATTGCGGACACTGAATTGTTTTCATTTGAATTGAACCACGCGGGAATAACTGATAGAGCGCGCAAATATCAGTTTGCAGGTCTGCCAAAGCATAAACGTAACATTCGCACAAGTTTGTTATTATAAACTAACATCTTTAAATAAATTTATTCTTCAAACCATATATATATGTGTGTGTGTATATGTATGTGTAAAGAATAATTTTTTTTTCAATTCCTTTATTGTCTCGGATTAATTCATCAAAACAAATCGATATCTAACGTAAGAAAAATATTCTTTTAATTTTGCTTTAGTAACGAATTTATTAAATTAAATTATATTCAATGTACTGATAGTTTGATAATTGTATAGCGATAATATTAAAATATTTATTTCATAAATAAATATTTATAGCAGTTCATTTATAGCAGTTCATTTACGAGGACCTACCAGTTTGTTTTGACGTGTTTTGACTGGCGGTTCCTATTGTGGTTATGTCTGTTGTTACTGAAATGGATAAATACAAAAAGATATTCAGATCGTATTTCAGGTACTTAAATGAATATGCAACGAGATGGAATTCTTTCATAACGAGTTCAAATAAACCAGTTGCCGTAATTTCTAATTTAACAGAACATCTTCAAATTATTTTGAAGTAAGTGTAATGTGCAATTATCGTACATTTTTGTCCTGTTTTCATCATCACATTTGTTTAATCAGCTCATTATTAGTACATTTATCAAATTAGTATTTAGGTAAATTATTTGCCATTTTAAAAAAAATAAATTATTTTTATAAAAAATTTTATTGTATTTAATTTTGGTTATTATGTAGCAAGTGGATTCAGCACTAAATTAAAAAAAAAAACAATGTTATGTGCTGAAATTTTTTAGACTACAAATTGTGAGAATGATTCGGCTGAAATTAATGAATTATTTAGAATACATGCAAATAAATGAAGATCAATGTTATAATGTCCAATAGCAGAGGCACATAGAGATGTGCTTCTCACAAACATCCACTTGCTGTACATTATATACAATAACTCAGTGGTATATTTCACACTTACATTCACTTAACTGTCACACCACACATGTTATAACCCTTAGAATTCAATTCAACTGTATAAAACAAATATAAAATTCTATTGTAATTACAGCAAATTCTTATTACTAGTAAAAGTTATTTTTATGGTGCTAAGAAATCTGATTTATATATATTTTGAAAAGCAGGCTAATATATCATCATAATATATACCATCCCGGTCAGGCACGGCATTTTTCACACACGCTACAATTCATTCATCATCCCTCTGAAGTTATACTTAATTGTGGTTCCGGAGGTTAAAAAAAAAAAAAAAGGCTAATATATACATTCTACAATTTACTGTAGCCTCTGCTTGCTTGATTGTTGTTGATTATTCCATGTTTGTTTACATGATCAGTATCAAAATATTCTTTGTTCTCATTTACATTTAATTATTTTCATCTTCATTCTTAAATTAGTCTCTCATCAGTATATCAATAAGTTGCAGTTTGTAAACTATGACTTGAATTTTTTTTAAATATATTTTTATACAAAAAGAAACATTTATTAAAGTAGGATTAAGAAAGAGTGTGGACATAGAATACATAAAAAGAAAATTAATTTTTTTAAATTGACAAATTGAAAAAAATTGCATAAAAACAGTAGGAAATTTACAAGTTTTGTTTACATATAACAGCTGTTTTATCTAAATTAAACACTTTTTTTATTTCTCTTTAGTCAGTTTTTTGGTTCACTTGCTTTTTTCGCTTTTGGTGTGTAAAATATATAAATTGCTTTGGATTTAAACATTATAGAATATAAAATAAGTTGTTTTAAAGAATTTAAGTTAATGAAAAACTGCATTTTTTTATTTTTCATCAAAAGATTTGATAACGCCTGTGCTTAGTAGTTGTACCCATTTCATAGTTAAAGACAAATTTAAAATTTCTCTTAAATCCTTTTTCAGACATAAATGGAATAAAGAAGATTGGTTCATTGAATTAAAGATTATTTACTTTTATTGTTCATCATCAGATAGCAGAAGTTTGAAAAGAGAATTATTTTTAGTTTGTTTTCAGTAGGTAACCTTTAGAAACATAGTCTGGTTAAGCTCTAAAAAAAAAGTGAATGAAAATCTTTATTTTTACTAACAGCAAAATAATATTTAAAAAAGAGGAAATATTTAAAAATTATTTTATCACATATTGAGTGGGAAAGTTTCATCTTTATATTAACTTGCAACATTTAAAAAAAATGTACATTCAAGTTTTGAAAACCAAAAGGGCTGCTAGACAAAGTTTGATTTAACAGACCTTTTGAGCTTAGCCATTAGAACAAGTACCTTCTTCCCTTTTGCTGCAATTCCCTCTTCAACAATTTTTTTTATTTTTTGTAAACAATGTATGTCAATAAGTGGTTAATTACCGTTTGATTGTACTTCAATAAGTGGTTGTACTGTTTGATTGTGTTTCACAATAACTTTGCTGATTTGTAATAATGAGTGATATTGTAAATTCTACAGGATATAGAATTCATCCTTCCTCAGTGAATTTATAAAGTAGAGCCTGTTATAAGAATTATAAATTTTTATTATTACTAAAATTAAACTAATCATGAATATAATAAAAAAGTAAAATAAAAAATCTTAAAAAGATTATTTGGCTGTGTACTACATATAAACATAACAAGAAATAAATTTAATTTAGTTTATTATTTGTTTCTGTTTAGAATTGTAATTCCTACCAATTACTAATTATTTAAGACAATATTATAGACCTACTTATTAAATTTTTACTGCTACTTACAATTCACTTATTAACTGTTGAAATAACCAATATTGATCAAAGAAAAATATATATAAACATAAATTCAGTTAGTGATATGTATGTGTTTTATTTCAGCAGCTGGTGAATATGATTAACTGAAATTGAAAAATGAGAGGAATGTAAAGAGTTGTTAGTGTTTATTGTTTTTCACTGTTCTGCACTTTTTCTACTAATAAGATAGTTTGTGTTTGTCATAGGTGCATTTTTATTGCTAACTTAATACTACTGGTATCTAATATCAAGTATGGTTTCAATTTTATTTATAGTAGTCATCTAAAGGTTTGTTTAAATACTAATAACTACTTTGTTTTATTTTTTTAAATATTTTTAAATGGTATTGATTGCTGTAATCATCACCAACTTGTTGGTGCTCAACATCATGCTTTGACACTGTGTCCAATATTGAATAATTTTGCTAATCTATAGAAACAACTTATAATACAACTTTTGGCTATTATCATCTTATTTATTAAATCAGTCTCTTTAATTTCCGGGATGTTGCTCCCTGAAATACTCCAGGACTTGGAGAAACATTAGGTAAGAAAGATAAAGTTTATAATTTACCCAGACTTACCACTTTATTATGAATTAGTATTAGGTGTTATAATAGCAAAGATTGTAACTAAAATATACCCCGAAAATCTCATTCTCAAGAATAAGATCTCATGCTAGACTTATTAGAAAGAGTGAAGTGGTCTTGTGTCGAGACCTTTCTCGCTACGTTGAATATACAGTAGGCTATCATCAGTGTGCCAAGCCCACTGAATATTAGTTGATATTAAGCCCTAAAGTGACACATTCAGCCTTTAAATATATTAATACAATTTTAATTAGCTATTAACCTTTTTTTACTGACTTATTTCATTAATTGTTATTACAGAACTTGCTCTGTGTACATACTTATTACTGTAATGATGATATACTCAAATTACATACATTTTGCAGATAGTAGCAATGAGTTTGCCTGCTGGCCTCTGTTCTGTAAATCTGTCACAGTAAGTGCATCAGAAGAGTGGATTACCAGTTTTAGTTAAGAAAGAAAAACGATGAAAACATGCATAATGAAATGAGGAGGGAAAACTGTTGAATTGCATTGCACATGTTTTGCTTTCTATTGAACATTTTGTTTCTTTCTTATTTATTTTGTATACTTGGAAGTGAAAAATAGTTGTACTGGCTCCACCACCTTATTTCTTATGTTTTCATAATACCATAACAATATTGTATATTTTTGATTGATTATTTTCATTCATAACTTGGTGAGCTTTGATACTTACACATACATGCGCATACACGTTTGTGTGTTTTATGTTTAGATGTGTTTTTGTGATAAATGATTGAGAGTTATTAATTGCAAGTGTAATTTAATGTAGATTTTTTTTTTGTTGAAATTATGGTATATGTATTTTGTTAAATAATAAATTAATATCCACAAAAAATCCTAGATTACATTTATAATTTTATCATTTTTACTAATTAAGATATGCCTTTATAGTGGCTGTGAAACTTTAACTTTAATTAAGTTCAAGTTTCAAACTATCTGATAGCTTTTGCTCTTAGGCATTTTTTAATATTTTTTTTTTTTTAGCTTTATAATAATGATAATTTAGGGTAATCAAGAATAATCCTACTGTATTCCTTATCACTTTTGTATTAATATGCACAATTTTACTTATATTTGAAATACCTTTAAAAACCAAGAGAAATATTTCTTCTTTTTTTTTGATGACTTTTTAACCTATCTCATATATACCTATGTAAAAGAAACAAAACATATAAACTATATTGCTGTTCAACCTTTTCTTATTCATCTTTGTCAAATTTCAATTGACTGGTTTTCAGTTTTCAGCCATTTTCTGAGTTGTAGCTATTCCAGTTAGAATAGTTATTTTAAAAAATCTACAACAAAATAATCTGTCACAGTAAGTGCATCAGAAGAGTGGATTTCCAGTTTTAGTTAAGAAAGAAAAGATTTTGCAGTGATTTTTGAAAATAATATAACTTTTCCTTTTTTTTTTCATGATGTGTTGATATCATGTGTTCTTTTATAATACTGCAAGTACTGTATATTGTTCCAATAATCCCAGTCAAGCATGGCATTTTCACACATGCTACAAATCATTCATCTTGTCCTCTGAAGGTATACCTAATCATGGTTCCGAAAGTTAAACAAAAAAAAAAAATGTTCCAATAAATACATTATATTTGTATTTTTTCTTTCTCCTTTTCATACACAATAGTTGTGTTTGCATAAATTACTTAACACTGCTACTTGTCAACAAACCACCTTGATACTATTACCCATAATTTGTATGGTTTTGAAGCCATCCTCAGAAAAAATAAAAGGTTCAAATTGACCCAAAATGATTAAAATTTCAAAAGTGAACTATTTTGGAACCAGCCCTTTCACTCACACCACATCACATTTTGGATTATTGTGAAACTAGCTCACACTTGATGGTACTCACAAAAATCTGATTTTGGCTACAAACTTGATGTTTTGGGACCATTGGGAGACCAGGTCGCACCTAGTCGTGCTTGCAAAAATCTAAGTTCGGCTTTCTAACCTGTCATCCTTCAAGTTGCAACATGAAAACCTTGAAATTGCCAAGTTTTTTTGCCTCTTACTTCAGTTCCTGTGATTCAATTTGCTTGAAAATTAATAGGGTTCTATTTATACTAGGTTTACATCTTTCTACCTAGTTTCATCAAAATCTGTAAAAAATTATTCCCAATAGAACCCAAAAAAAGGTGAAAATGTACCCCACAAACCCTGTTTTTCGATTCCAACTCTTATTTTTGTAAACTGTTTGCTTGAATATCAGTAGGACTCTTAACATCACTGACCAAGTTTCATCAAAATCTGTTAAATTCACGTTTGGTAGAGTGGACAAAAATCTTATATGCACTCACATATTTATAAATAAACATTGCAGAATTGTGTTTAGGATATTCCAAAATATAAAGAAAATTTGGTCCCCCCCTCCTCCTCCTCCTCCTCCATCACATTCTTAGAAAATTTAATCCTGTGCAGTAATGATTATTGAAAATTTGTTTGAAATCCATTAATAAAGCTTCTTATTTTCATAAGCTGAATTTAAAAGAAATGTATAACAATAAAAATAAAAGTAACCATTATTACATTGCATGTTTTATGGTAATGCAGGTGATATAGCTGCAAGAAAATACCTGTAAGAAAATATTACTTGGCATATTGGATTATGAACAGTACAAAATATATTGTTTATCTTATAATTGTATATGATTTGTATAGTTCATACAAGGATATAAAAAACCTTCAGTCAGTGAATTCACTGAAGGCATAAAAACATGATCATTGATATAATTTTCCTCCCACAGCAGTTGACCAAGAATCATTTTTGTATATCACTTCTTTTTTATTATAACAGTTATTTCAATTTATGTACACATTTCTTAATTCACTTATATTGAAATGTACATACCAGATTTTTTCATTTATAAAAAGGAACTATTAATGACTGAAATTGTTATTAAAAAAAATTAAAAAGGCTTCAGACAAAAAGTATCCAAATCTGTTGACAAATCAGAAATATTTTTCTGAAAATATTTTTTAATGGGATGAGAAAATATTTTTTAATGGGATATATTTGAATTTTTTTTTATGAGTTTCTCACAGGTGTAAATTTTGTATAAGTTAAAAAGATGTCAAAAAAGGATACTTTCCTTAAGTCTTTTGAAGAAAAACAAGAATGTAAAATTGGATAAATTAAAAGGAAAATAATTTAGAAATAAAGTAAGGGAAATAAAGTCCCTGTTTTTTTTTTTACTGTTATCTTAAAAGTGAATTATTAAGCTTCACTCTCTTTCACACAAAAATATAATTCTACTGCTTTAAGTTTTAATATATCAATAGGGATTAACGCATTAGTGTTATTCCTCTCTTTCATATTAGAACAACATAGTTATGTTACGTTTCTTAAGTGAAGTTTCTTTTTCTTTGTTGTATTGATATAGTTAGAATATGGTTTTAATGATCACAGTTAAAATTAATTCATGGTTATAATGAATGAATTATTTATTATGAATGTTTGATCTCATTTTTGAAAATGTGAGCATTTTATTATTTAAACTCAAATTATGACTTTAACAATCAATAATAATTTAAAATTATTAGTAATTATTTTTCTTATTTCAGAGCAGAACTAAGCCATGAAATGTCTCAATTATTCCCTGATGTACAAAAAAGGCTTGTGGCTAAGTTGTATATGTTGTTGGAAGATGAAATTTCACAACTTTATAAAATACAGTTAGTATGATTTTTCATTTAATTTTTATTTATTCGTTAACTTAGAATGGCAACTATTACTAGTGATGTAATATTTAATTAATAATATTTAGATACTTCTAATTATTAATTTTTTTTATGATATGGAGAAAAAATTATTTATTCTGAATAATTCATTTTTATTATCTCTAACCCTTATTATGAAGTGCATTCAGAAATGAATTGCTATTAAACAATTCTTATTCTTTATACCATAACTGAATTTTTATTTTTGATTACTGTTTTCAGGGAAAGCATGAATCATAGTAATAAAGATTTAAGAATGCGTTTAACTCAGCTAGAACAAGGATATAAACTACCTTCAGTCAGTGAATTCACTGAAGGCATAAAAATTGATGAAAGTTTTAAAAACTTAAGTATAAAACAAGAGTTAGATCCAGTTTGGCCACCTTTTAATGAGTTATTAGAAATGGCTAATGATTCGTGGTTATATTTTCATGATTTGTATCCTTTTATTAATAATAGATATTGAAATAGATTTTAGTATACAAAGAATTAATTTATTAATCAGGTTAATAATTGAAAATATCTACACAAGTAAATAGTACAATTTTAGGTCAGTTATTATGTACTTATATTTTAAGCAATATATCAAAATAATAATAATAATAGAAATAGAAAGTCATGATAGTAACGTAAAATATGTTTGTAATTATTATTAACAAGCTTTATCCTGTTGATAAACCTGTATTATTAATCTTATTTTGTAAGCTTTAGCCTATATCTCTTTATGAATTTATATCAAAATTTAATATTATCTGTTTGATTTCCTTGATTGAGGAAGTAGTAAACAGTTATTTGCTTTCCAAGATTTTAATATAATAATACTTTAAATGAGGTTGTGATGAAATAATATTGGATTTTATTTACCTCCTATTAGTTTAATTAGATTTTCATAATTTTTCTTCTTTTTTTTTCTTTAATTGAATGTTTGGTTTAACAAAATTTGTAGTTACCTTCAATTATGGACACCTCTGGTTATAAATATGTTAGTGTCATACCTATGTAATGGTTGTAGCCTTCCTTTTTTTGTATATAATAGATATCAATTAGGATATGAATTGAAATTATTAAATATATTTCTTGTGTGGTTAATGAAAAAAGAAACAACATGTGGTTAGTCGCAAGACTGGCCAACAGAAGTTATTACTTCTTTTACGAATTATAGATGTATATTTTTTTCTTGAAAAAATTCCCCCATTTCCACATACACACACATATATGAAATTTGTGTATGTATATGTGTGTATATATATATATAAAATGTTAATAATTGTCAAAGACATTAATCTAAAAACTTAAAATCTGCGCGCAAGAGTTATTACTGACACCGTAATTGAAGTTGGCAACAACTCGCAAGTATTTGCTAAATGTAGAGGCATTAAGGGGCCGTTGATTTACCTCGGACGAAGCGGTGCATTCCTGGCTCGCAGCTCAACTGAACATCTTCTTTTATGAGGGCGTCAGGAAGCTTGTACAACGATGGACCAAGTGCGTTGAAAAGCAAGGGGACTATGTTGA
>JAAAKQ030008122.1:4143-16454 GCA_010016005.3 Zanna intricata | reverse complement strand
AAAAGTACTTTTTTAAATCAATATAGTTTTTAATCTAAAGTTTTGATTTCGAGTTTATGATGAAATTTTAACTACTTATGACGGAATTCAAATGAAATGTTTAAGGTTTTTCCGTTTTATATCTCCTTTGACCTCTAGGTATAGAGATAGTTCAAATAAAAAAATGACATATATTAAATGTTACTATGTTGAATCTGATAAAAATTTAAGGTCAGTATTCAAGTAGTTTATTAGTATTTTAGATAGATCAATATCCATACGTTTTATGTACTTTTTCTTATTGCAATACTATACTGCCAACAAACCTTTTAGGATGATAGTATATCAATCTTTACTTACAAAGTTGTGAATTAAAATTTCAGTCGACTGTACAATTTAAAAAGTTAAAATTTCATCCATTCCTCCTATTATAAGTGATTACAGTTGGTTGTTAACCTGTTCTTCATAAATAATTATTCATAATTACTTTTTTTTTATATTTTAATTTATTTTAAAATCTATGCTTAAAATTATTGTTTAACTTTGATTAGTGGATAATTTATAATATTTTAGAATGATCGACTGTTGGTTTACTAATTTAATGGTTGTTTATTCAGATTCAACTCTGATCAATTAACACCACCCATAAGGTAGTTTTGATTGTCCTGAAAAGGAAATCCATTAAAGAAAATTCATAAAAAAATTCCTTCATTAAAAGGAAATTTACAAGCCGTTGATAGTTCAATCAAAGTTTTTTTTTTAATTTACCGTTATTTATTTGTTCATTTAGAATTATCTATCAGAATAACATTTACATCATGCTAATTTATGTTACCAAAATAGGTTATATTTAGGAATCCACTATAAAAGAAAATCTTTCTGTCTACTTAACTTGGAAAAATTTATCTTCGAATATTTCAAATTTTTAAATGATTAAATTGTAAGAGAAGGATATTATAACGGATTTTTCCTGTTATTTTTTATATATTCCTTATTTTTGCTAAAAGAAAGGTCAGAATTGATCGCTGATTTCCTTTAAATGATTTTTTTTTTCAGGAAAACTTCTAGCTTAAAACTTACATTGCACTTCTATGCTGTGCTTGAAATAAGGATTATTACTTTTTTCTAATTATTTTGTTACAGGCTTTTAATTATTTTCATTACTATCTTGACTGGTATGATTTTCGTCATCAATTCTTAAACAGTTATATTATAACGAATATTATAACAGATATTATAACGGATTTTTCCTGTTATTTTTATATATTCCTTATTTTTGCTAAAAGAAAGGTCAGAATTGATCGCTGATTTCCTTTAAATGATTTTTTTTTTCAGGAAAACTTCTAGCTTAAAACTTACATTGCACTTCTATGCTGTGCTTGAAATAAGGATTATTACTTTTTTCTAATTATTTTGTTACAGGCTTTTAATTATTTTCATTACTATCTTGACTGGTATGATTTTCGTCATCAATTCTTAAACAGTTAGAATCTAGAATTTTCCGTATTTTTATTCTTCTGTTCCAAAAAGAGATTAATGAGATTCTATGTTTATCTTTACTATTGTGATCCCAGAAATCTGCTTTAATTTTCATGGAATTCGCTTCAATTGAGAAAATTGCTCTGTTTATAATTACAATTTAAAAATTTAAAGTTATTATTTTTTATTTTTAAATAAAAAACAAAATTTTGAGAAAGTTAAAGTGGTTTATCAAATATATTTTGAAAGAAGATTTGATGTGTTACATTAAAGAATTTTAAGTGAATCAGCTGTAGTGAGTATTTTTAATTGATAAATTTATATATTTGTTTAAATTTTTAATTATCCAATACTGAAAGCACTTTGGAATCAAAATTGTAATAAATCTTTCAAATAAATTAATGATTAAAATCATTAAATAGTTAGTTTTCATATCATCGATATTATCAATAAATTCTTTTACTTTGAAATTCACTATGAAATTCACACATACATCGTTCATTTCATTTAAAATTATATTCATCATTTTTAATCCATTTCCATATTTCATCGTCAGAAAGATAGCGATTCTTTAATAAGTCCATCATAAAATAAAAGTACTGATCTAATTATATGCAGTAATCTTAAACATATTACTGTATTGAGTAAAACAAAAGTCGAAATCAAAAACATGCTAGTGTATCAACAAAATAATTTTTGTGAAATGATAAATATGTGTGCTACTGGTCAGATGAAGTATATATTATAGAAACCATATTTTGTGTGAAAAAAATTTAAATTAAAATTAAATTTTAACCAGAATAATTTTAAAAAATCTGGCAAAGTATTGCGGGATTTTCTCCGTTATTAATAACAATCCTACCTCTCTGTCTCCGGGTGTTAGAGGTAAATGGAATATTAAGAACCAGACTCAGTGGGTTCGAGCTGCCGTACTGGGGGGCGGGGAGGTCCGATTAGAGGCAGAGACACTTCCCTGGGTTGGGTGAGGATGGGGAAAAAACCAAAAATTAAAAGATTTGAAGCATAAAACAAAAACTATTTTTCTACAAGAACAATTGTTTTATATGTAAGTATATATATATATATATATTAACAGATTTCTTTAAGTAAACATTTATCTAACTTCCTCTTCAATAAAGGGTAAAATAAGATAAATAAAATTTTCAAAAAACTTTTCTACATTTTAGGTCCGGGATCTGGATTTAAAAAAAAAATTGTTTTTTGATAGCCCTAGAATATGAATTATAATTTTAGAAAAACTTATGAAAAATATTCAAACCGAAAGGAGATAAACATGTATTTCAATCTTAACAGATATGGGTTGATTTTCTGCAAAAAAATATCAACGAAAAATACGCAGTATCAAGAAAACGAGCCAAAACAGAATAAAAAGGAGGAGTATAATATGGAGGAGAATTGTTTTTGGATTATTTATACATGCATTCTAGGTAACACAATTGCTTGAATAAATTTTTCTCTAAATTACCTTTAAAGAAAATGGAAATTGATTTTTCCGCGGTTTCCCCCACGACCTTAACGTATTTTTAAAAAAAATTAATATACGTGAGACAGATTTGATAAAAAAAAAATCGGTTTTGTCATTCCTAAGATTTAAGGCTAAAAGCAGTGTTTGATGCACATACCTATGCAGATTCATACATATATATATTATTTTTGTGTAGCTAAACTAGTCGGACCCTAAAAGGTAAAGACCTATAAAACTCTATTTTTGATCATACTGCCCCTTTTAATATTCTAGCCAGATTCGAAAGGAAAGTAAAATAAATCTTATTAATAGAATTTATAATAAAAATATTAAAAAAAAAGTATAAAATATGCTATATATCAGTCAATATTAAGATTATCAAAAAGAGTTTATTTGAATTGAATCACTGATTATTATTTGTAGCAGTATTTCGAAATTGTTTTTGAAGTCGTAAAAAAAACATAGTAATACTTATATTTTTTTAATTTCTCAATATTCATGAATATTAGAGCAGAGGTAACAGGATATCAATTCTTCGTCAATATCGTATGATTATCAATGTTTGTAAGAAAATAAAAATAATAATAATAATAGTATTAATAGAAACTTAAATAGTATTATTTTGTATTCAGCCTTTATTTTCATTCATGAAGGCTTCAGGTTTCCAGGATAGATAAACCAGTCATCAGAGATCATATGGTTTTCTATTCTTTTTCTTTTTTCATAAACAATATATTTTTTTTAATTTTTCTACAAATATATTAATATAACCTATTGATATAAAGGATAATAGTTGGATTTTTCTGTAGTAAGGTTTTTATTTTTATTTTTAATGATTTACAATTTACACATATTCTTTATATTCAAATAACAGATGAAGAATTTTATGAAAGTTATAAAACATTGGATTCTCTACATGTTTTAAAATTTTATCAAAAAATTAATGAAAATATTAGATATTACAGTGATTTTTCATCGGAAAAACTAAATTTATTGCTTAGTTTACAAAATTCTTATTGAATGTTCGAATAAAAATAATAATAATAAATAATAATTCAAAGTTCTGTCTATTACAAAAACAAATGGATTTTTTTTTTTACACGGAATTACTATTATTTATCATTATTAAGATTAATACAGCGGAAGATATTGTCAGATTATGTAGTTGGTTAATTAGAAAACGAAGTGGGAACAAATTAGCAGTAACACGGTCGTGAAGATCATAAGAGATCAAAAGAGTCGAACAGAACAGACTTAGAAGTAAAGAAGGTTGTATTAAATACAGATACCATCTTATTGTTGGTTGCTTCACAATGCACTACGATAGGTACACCAGAATATGGTAGTGGTAAAGGGACTCATTCCGTAACACTATTATATTATTATACAACAGATATAATCCTTTACCAAGGTTTAACTCCTTCCTACCTTTTGTGTCAATAACTTGCATATATTTAATACAATCGTTCTGATATTATCATAGATATGTCTAAATATTTCGAAATATTTAAATTAATCTATTACTTATACTGAATTGCCACACGCAATTTATTTATAAATATATTCCGGTGCACAAAACAGACACACGCATATACATTTTAAAATTAATAGTCATGCTTAACAAATAAGAATTATGTCGTTTCATTTATATTCATATATATATATAAAGATATATACATACATTAAAAAGTAATTATTCTTGCTGTAAGAAAAATGGCAATTAAAGTTTTAGGAATTTTTATTTTTTACAGCTTTGTGAAGTTCCGTTTTACAATGAATTGAGGAGAAGGTATAAAATGTTCTAATTATACCTTATTCTTATTTTCTATCAAGCAAACGTTCATATTAATCATAAACTGCAATAAAATTATAATGTTTAAATGAATCAAAAAAAGGTTTAAAAAATTCAAGAATCTGTAATGTTTATTCTTTCTTGTCTCCTCAAACCTCCAAAAAATCACCGACCACGAATTTTTTTTCTAAATTTGTTAAATGCACTAAACTAAACTAAAAGAAAATTCCAGTGAAAAATGTACTACCAATAAAAAATTATCTAAGATTTTTTTTTTTTGAGGAGTGTAATTGTGATAAAATACTTTTATAATATTTAAAAAAAAAATTGTATTAATACTTTCAATATTAAAAGTTTAATTAAACCAAAAAAAGTTTTTAATAGTCCAAAAAAACGATATTTTTAAACTTTGATCGGCTCCACCACCACCAATAATGCACCTAAAGAATTCTTATTGGATCATTTCACTATTATTATAGCTAGGAATAATTTAAAAAATTATGAAATAAATAAAAAGATAGCTTTTATCAATCTTTGAGGATGGGATAATTTTGGGGTAAGTTTTTTTTTAAAGTCTGTAAGTTAGGTATGCATGTATGTATTGAGCTTAATATAAAGCGGGGTAATATTTGCAAAATTTTGAGAAAATTAACCTCAAAAAAAAAAACTATCTCTCTGGAGATATTGACCCCCAACATTTTACCAACAGATGGCATCATATACACGAGTCTGTATAAAATTTTAACCAAATTAATTTATCCAGTCCAAAGTTATTAAACTTCAAACACGCCAATACACGTATAGTGCATACAATGAAAATAAAAGCTTGTGTTGGAGAATGTTAAGACTGCATTACTATTTACTATCGAACCTGAAAACATTTACACCCATCTAATAGAACATCTAATTGTACTTTTATTTATGCACGTTTAATTTATTATTGTTTTCATGTTTTATTAGCTACGTATAGTTCATTGATTCACAATTGATATTAATAATTCAATAAATAAAGAATCCAAAAATAAGAATTTTAAGTTAGGTGTATTTTTAAAGAAAAAAAAATGTTAACTTCTACTTCATTGTTATCGTATTAAGTAATTACACAAAATTAGATGTACAATTAGTATTGTACATTTCTTTTTTGTGCAATACTTTGTATTATTGTATTTAAAATTTTGAATTTTTTTTTGAACAATTTTTTTGTTGTTGATTGTACTTATTATTATATTAATATATTTATTTATCTTTTTTTTTTTCTTAACTGGACATGATTTCTACGATTATTAGCCATCGTTACATTCTTTAAAATAGAGTTTAAATCATCACGAGATTCATCAGATGTAAGAGTGTAAAGAGTCCTTACATTTTTTTTTAAACACAAAAAAACAAGCAACAAAATATTTAAACAACTTTTAACAGACCCTAATAACACTTAGAGAGTGTAAAGGGCTTTGACATGTAATAAAGCCAAAAAATAAACACATAAAAAATAAATAAAAAATCGAAAGTCTTGACACTACCATGATGACTAAATAAAATCCTTATTCGTACAAAAAACTACGTCGTGTAGAGAATTCTTAAGCAAACTTAAGTTGTACTGACTTACAAACTTGTTAATAGTCCGCTAGCGTGTAGATAAGCAACTATCTTTTCTTCTTTACCATTTTCCAAATCAGTAGCAATATTATTTGTTAAACCATATCTCTTTCTGAATCTCATAGTATATTCTTCGAGTAGATGCTTGACTGTATTGGGTCGGTTATTCTCTAAATTGATCGTATGATTAGTCGTTGAGTGGTACTGTCGGAAACATGCTTGGTATGAGGTAGCTTGTGCTTGATGTACTATTTTTGAAATCCAAACGAGTCAGTTATTTATCATTTTTTCAAAGATTTTTCCCATAACACACCTCAAGAAAATAGAACGGTAACTGTTTGGATTTGTCAGATTTTTATCGTTTTAAGAATTGATACAATATGTGCTTTCTTTCATTGCCGTTAGTACATTCCATCCTGTCGTTCTGATATTAAAGGTTACGAACTAATTACAACTCGCATATCTTTTCAGAGCTGACTACAACATTCCGATTGGATTTAAATCGGATGGTAAGGTGGAAGTCACAGAACCTGATGCCCCGTGTCTTTTAACAGTTTATCAAAAAGGTACTTTATTTTTTAATTTCTATGAGATTTAATTATGTGATACAATTTTAGTTTTAACATTGCTTTATTAAATGAAATATTGTTCTTTTTTAACAAATTAATTATGTCACTTTTCCTATCATTTCAATTCCAAGCCTTTTCTAGAAGTGAATTGTGGAATGGCGTATTATCGATAACAACTACTGGCTGGTGGGGGAAAACCAAGAATTAATTTTTCAGATGCCGCTTCACAAAATTGTTGTTGACGCTGTTGTGACAATCACCGCTTTTTAAACTCGTTTACTAAGTTAACATCGCGTTCGGAATAAAACCCAATTTCCCCTCCTGCGTAGATTATGATAAACCTTTATTAATCAGCACTTTTACTCCTGCACTATTGTTATCCAACCACGAATTTGCCAGTGAATGGGACGTTAAAATATACAAATTGTCCAAATAAGCAATCGAAGAATTTTTTTTTTTTGCAGTAATATTTCTTAAATATTCTATTCTCTTCCACCGAACGTCTTCCTTCTCAATCAAATGTTTCCTATTATTATCAGTTTTGTACCACTTAAATTCTAATTATTTCATGATAGCTGCTAATGTAGATCTAAAACCTTTAAACTGAATAATCTTTTGAATTTCTTCACGTAATTTGTTTAAGTATACATTTCATTATTTTTTGCGTGAAACATGTTAATTGTTTTTAATCAAGGCCTATGATCTCAACGCTTTGATCAAAATCATTTACTTCATTAACTGGTTTTCAGCGTAGTTTATAATTCTTTCGGTGGGCTGAATTAGCACAACTGCCATTTAGATTTAAGAAAATCCTGGTTTTCTTTTTGGAATTTTGGAATTTATAATGTTGAAATCACACAAGATGTATCTGATGCGGTTCTTTCTTCACATTATTGAATGCTTATTAAATGTTTGTCATCTTTTAATTTTCCTAGCTTTGTAGTTTCTTTCTTCATAAAATCATATGTATTATTACTAACTACTTCATGAGCTTGACTATGTAACTTTTTATTCTCTTCACAAAAAATGTGTACATTAGAAATTATCTTAAATTTTTTCGGGGCTTCCACTCACTCTTAAAGTCCTTAATTACCTTAGATCCTTAGGTAATAAAATATCAAAAAATACCTAAAAATCATGAAATAATATTTAGGTAAATTTAAATTCTGCCATTGCAAAAAAAACCACTATCAAAACATGCAAAAAACATATGAATTCAGTACACACAAAACATTAACTGACGTGCTACAGATTAGAAAGAAACAACTATACCGTTCGTACAAGAATTGAACAAATCAGTTTACTGAAAATGAAGAGTAATTATAACTTTATAAAGTATAATAAGTAATTACAACATTAGTATTGAATATTAATAAAAAATGCGATAAAAAATTACTTAGCTATCAATATTAATAGGGGCTTGTCCTTACCTGTAAGGCAAGCTTCTCCACTTGCCTCAAACTTTGGGACAGGTGTCTCCGGACCCAGAATGAATATCCGGAGTCCTCCACTTCAGCCGAGTCAAGATCTTAACTCCCTTATGTGATTATTTTATTTTTTTTACCACAACCAAAACAATAATCCACAACCCTGGAACGAGGTCGTTTCTGGAGTCCGCAGTCGATCATCGGGGACGGCACACCGAAGCATGCCGACCCTCACGAGTAGGGCTATCTGACTCAGAGGTCGTAATCAAAATCCTAGTCGTCTATCGTACTCCTCTTTTTCCCTTATGATAGAACGGATGAGGGAATATATGCTGTTCCTGTACTCCCTTGAAGACAGCATGAAGTCTACCAAGTTTTCGGGGGTAAGATATTCAACTCCGGCTGCTTCTCGTAAGATTAGCCATCGGGGGCATTCGAAAAAAATATCCTCAGCTGAATCTTTCTCCTTATGAGCAGTAAGTAGTAATTCTCCTCTGAAAAAGGTATAAGTAGGAATTGAAACATCCATGTTCAAACAACAGAACCTAAATTTAATCCTGCATCTCCATGTTTTCTACAGTTCCATTAAGTTAAATCAGGTCACTCCTTGTACCTTAGCTGCTTTACAAGCATTTTATTTCTCTACCTTGATCAAGTTCAGGATTTTTGATTAATAAATGTATTTTATTACTATTATTATTATTTTTTTAATATATGAAACAGCAAAAGAAAAAGTAATGAAAGATTTTTTGAACTATTTTGGAATAAAGAGGTCAGACAACAACCAATCTATTGGTAGTGCTGAAAATAATCATTCGGCGTACAAGTAAAATGTAGGAATTTAATTACTTACGTGACTGTTTCTTTTTGTGTTTTTAATCTGAGAGAGGAAAAAATAGAAACAGGAATTTCTGAAACTTTGTTTGCAATACAGCAATAAATTTTATTATCATCCCATTAATATTCAAATAAAAAATTAGAAAAAACGTAAATATGATTTGCATGTGGCTGTTGTTGTCTCTAAATTATGTTATTGTAATTTATAAATATAAATCTTTTGATCAGTTTACTACCTAGTAATATGCCAGATAAGTATTATTAATAATAAAACGTTAATAAGTAGTATTTAAACAGTTAATTCAATAATATACTGATAGAAAGATAATAAGAATTATTTTTACAGAATATTACAAAAAGTTTAAAAATGATTATTATTTAATTTTGTCTTTGAACTTATTTTAAAATATTACGTTAAAATAACAATTTTTTATTATAAAAATAATATTAAATCATAGCTGGATTTAATACGTAATTACCTTGAACTTCACTAGAAGATTGTAAGCTTAAAGTTGTTTGTATTTTAATAAATGTTTTTTAAAAGCAGAATCAAATTTTTCACGTTCTATCTTAAACATAAACAAACTCAAATGATACAATTATGAAACTATTTAAAATGTTTTATTTAATAATATAATACAAATTTTTTGTCTTAAATATTCGCTTAAAAGCTGGTTAATTAATAAATATTTAAAAAGAAGGTTTTTTAGGCATATTACTTACCCGAACGTCTTTTTACATCTTATAAAATGAAACTATAAATTCTATTTCCAGAAAGCAGGTGCATGTTAAAGGACAACCTGTAGCCACTTATAAGTTATCTGTAACATTATAATGGAAAGATATGGTTCCCTAATTAGTAGCTAGGCTCAACTCAGGAAAAAAACAGAATCCACCACAGCTACCTAAATTTGATGATTCTGTATGTTTGTGAATGCGCATATACATATACTTTTTTTTATTCTCATCCTTTTTTACCTAATGAAATAATAGTCCAGTTTTGAATTTTATGTCTGTTTTGAGTTCATTAATATACTCATGGTAAAATAACTGAATTTATTGCTTCTTTCAGTTAATTAAATTATAATTAAAGGGGAGACTTATAAGAAAAACTTTTATCATTACGTGCATCTAATGTTGTTTATAATAATTTTTTGTTGGCTTTTATGTTTTTACTGCCTTAATAGAGAAAATTAGCTTAATTAATAGTATAATATTAATTACTGTGTGGTTGAATGTAATTAATCGAAAAAATTTCGGTATTTATGTTTAAGGAATATCTGGAGTTTTTTTTTGGTTTTTTTTATTTCTTGAGGGGGGCAATAAATTTATCAGATTTCTATTGCTTATTAGGTTCACTAGACGGACCAAATCAAGATCTTTTATTTTAAGATGAAATAGTATTTTATTTAAATAATATTAAATCCATTTTTGTAGTTACGATATCTTTCATTTTTATTTTTATTTTTTAGAAAAATTACATATTTTAAAAACGAGAAGTAAAATTTTACCTGACCCAAAAACATGATTTAAAATATAAAATTTCATTAATTATTATCTTTTAACTTTTTATTTCTTGGTTTTCGCTTTGTTTTTTTTTTTTTCCTTTTTTTTATATATATGGGGAAAAATAACAGTATACAATTTATATAATTACGTAAATTGGGAAGGTTTTCGCGTAAAAACATTTTAACCTTTTGAACCCCCCCAAAAAAATTGTATTAAATTTTATGATTGATTAAAATATGTTCATCATTTTTATACGTAATTGTAATTTTTCAACTTTAAAATTTAACATTACCACTTCTAAAATAATTAATATCCAAATAAAAAATAAATTTATAAAAAAATACAAAAATTTTTAAAGTGAAAGGAACTTCATTTTGACCGATTATTATAATAAATTCTCAAGGAAAAATTATGTTTTCGAAGATTGATCTCTCCTTCACAAATATAAAAAAGAAAAATTAGCTTTAATAAGTGAGCGCGTGTTCTTGTGTGTGCGTGCGTATGCATTTTTTTTTTTGTATGTGTGTTATATATAAAAAACATACATTACAAACAAAAATCTACTTTTTTTAATACAAAATAAGGCAGTGCTTTATAATCTTACATCATAAATAATATATTAAATTTTGGAAACATTTATATAAAAAATGTACTTAATATTAAAATCAATTGAGAATGCATTATTCAACTTTATTAGTATCAGGACCGTCCGATTAAAATTATTTAATTATTTCTAAAATAGTAGCTGATAACTAGAAGTTTTGTTACTTCTATGTACGAGATTTTTATATCTTATACTAATACATCCTTTACTTCGTACAAGGAAGTATTGTGATCGCGAAAAATTTCAGTTTTCAGATTTCAACGGAAATATCCTTTTTGACCATCCCTGAATCCATTTTGACTAGTTTCGGCGTGACATCTGAACGTAGAAATTTACGTAGGAATTTAACGTAGGATTTAGGACCATTGTAACATCTCTTCCTCTTCTTAATTCTCAATTGCCCTTCTTCTTTTGATTGCAATTGACTGAATCAATTGTCCAAAAAAGCCCGAAATTAAAAAAAAAATTGGATTTTGAACGTTTTTTTAACTGTAGTAATAAGCTCTAATTGAGAGCCTTTCAACGATACATTATAAGTGGTACTTATTTTCTCTGGCTCCAGAGTTATACCCAAATAAAATTTTAATTAATGAAATATTTGGTCTTACAAGGGGACAGCATAACGGTTCAAATTAGACTTCATCTTCATTTTCTCTTTTTTAATTTTTTTTTTCATTTAGATATATTGGTTTATTAATAATTATTACCTTCTGATTGCAAAAAATAAAATCAAAAAATAAAAAAATAAGAAATTATTAATGAAATAAAATTTTACATACATTTCATTAAAAAAGAAAATTGTATATTTATTTAAGGAAGTAATACGGATACAAGGAACTAAATTTTAGACATTTTTATGTCTAAAATTTTTCTGTGTTAAAATGATACCATAAAAATAAAATAACTGTTGTTCTCAGCTTTGCCAACCTGAATTGGTGGTCGTTGCAGTACCAAACAAAATAACAAAATTTGTTTCGATTTCATAATTTATAGTTGTTTTGAAACTAAAACATCTAACCAATCTCATGTAAGC
>JAAAKQ030008121.1:20566-38309 GCA_010016005.3 Zanna intricata | reverse complement strand
TTTTAGTCAAATTATACTCGAAACTTACATTACTCTAAATAATACTTTTTTTTTATATGGACCAAAAAAATTTTTTTATCAAAATTTGAATTTATATCTTTAATATTGATTAAATTTAATTAAAGTTTTTCTTGAAAAATGTGTAATTTTTTTTTAAAAATGCCCATAAATTTGAAAAATTAAGAAATAAATAAGAATGTAATGAAGGTAATAAGAAATAAATCAAAATCAAAGTTCCGGTCCATAGAACAGTGGTTGGGATTACGTATCTGGGAAGCATGGTTGGGGCAAAGAGTTAAATGAATTTGCATAAATGTTGCACCATTTTTATTTAGGGCTTTCTGTTTCCCCATTCATAAATTGTCTCTATTAATGTGAAACATATGCTCATCACCAAAACTTAGGCAATTAAAGAAATCATCTCCTCTATCAACACATTCCTGTATGTCTACTCAGAAATTTAACGTAAGAATTTGTCATCACCGCTTAACTTTGTACTAAGTGTAATTATGGTATCATTTTCAACCATTTCTACTAATTGTTCACAAGGTTGGTTGCAAAATTTAATTCTAAATTCGATGATTTGGTTGATTTACATTACATGGCAAGAACACAATAAACTTTTCTTCTGATACAGGAAATCTTCCAGAACTTTTATTTTTATACAGACATCCTGTGTTAACTGCTTTGTCTAGGATTACTGTGTAGATGATCATTTACCACGTTTATTCTGGAATGTTGTTTTCGCAAATCTGAACACACAAAACGCTTTCTCGATAGGATAGCAGCCATCTTGCCAGATCAGTTAAGCGATACACTAATTAATTAATGTCAATAATATCATTTACATAAATTGAAAAATATTCCCTGTAAAATCATATTAGTGTGGCTATAGCTTTTTAGCTTTATATGTATAAAATTAATTTTTTTTAAACTATCAAATATTGCTTATTTCATTTATCATCTTTAAATTCAGTAAATAAATTAATTTATTACTTTCTTTTGAAGGTTCACTAGATTTTCATAAATATTTTCTGGCAAAATTTGTTAGAATGAGCTTTACTCTCATGTAATATTATAATTCACTCAAAACTGAAGAAAACGCCTGCTTACTTTAATTTAGTCCATTATTATCATCATAAACTGTATCCTGATTTGCCCATTTTATTGTTTGAATAGGATTACACATGAACGGCAAAGCCTGTTTTCTCAGCTTGTGGACTCAACTCAATTTACACTAACATAAATTAAGATACTCACAGTTTTAGACAATATACTAAATTTTTATTGAAACGTTTATCAGTGGGTAGCTTTCTCTCAATGAAAAATGTATTTTTAACATATAAAACTGGAATTGCCAGTCCATCATTTACTCATGAAGGACTTAACACAGAAGTAGAATCTTTTTTTATATTTTAAACTGAAATTTCTTTACCCATCTTATGAAACTAGATTTTTTTTATATTTATTATTTAATTTCTGGGTAAATATTTTAGTAAAAGATTTCAGCTATACACAAATAAAGTCAGACAATTTTTTTATTAAAATGTTTGCAATTTTATTCAAGTAATAAATTAGTACTGTAACCAAATAATCCAACTTTATCAATAAATAAACCATCTATCAATATAATTTTCAGGATTTTTATGATAATTAGTTTACAGCAATTTATTTTTTAAATTTCAAATAACAATAACACATAAAAACAGTCTATATATAATACTCAGGTTGCGATATAAGAATTCTTTAAAAATGATATCACGCTAGTGTTTTTTATAAATTTGATCGCAATATAAATCTAAATTTTTTATAAATTGTGAATAAATATAAAAAATTCATTTAAACACAGTTTCCTATAGAAGCATGAAATTTATATCTCTTATAAACATCATGCTAATATCATATCTCTTATAAATATCATATTTTACCTTCTTCGATAAACTAATCAGAGGTTTACTGCCGGCAAGATCTCTAAACCAAGCTTCAATTGCATTTTTTGTACGAGCAGTTGCTGGCCAAAAATTATCTTTGGGATTAATCTGTTGTCGTTTTCTTCCGGAATCGGGTAAAGTATTTAGCTCCTCTTTCTTTCCAATAATCGCATTAAAATAGGCACCGATCTAAGAAAGAAATTATATTATTCCAACAAAAATAACAAGCATCATCTCAATAACATGGACATGCGCAAGATATTGCTTAAGCATGTACGGATGCACATACACCACACACATGCACTTACAACTAACTAAACTAAAAGTAAATACTGTAATCATTTTTAAATTATCTAATGTTGTCTTCCATAAATTTTAAACATTTTTTAGAGACCAGACAAATATAATAATAAATATCAGCTTTAAGAATAATCAGGTAGGTTATCAAATCAGGCTTCAAAATTAGCCAATCCTGGTTCAATTCATGATAAGAATCTAACATTTTTTCATCTACATTTCATTCAACAAATAAACTTCCTTCTTAAAATAGGACAAAAGCAGTCTGAGGTAGTTGTTGCGTACACATACATGTTTGTAAACAAACTTGTAGTTTTGGTGTGTCTCGCTCTGTGTACTAATGTGTGATACACTGGCCAACAATAAAATCAGTTGGTTTTTTTTACAGTTCACAGACATTGTTATACATTATAAGTCAAATAATTCAAGTATTTAATGTTATTCGTATATTCATTTATGTTTAATGTTTCATTAATATACATTGTCATTTTATTCATTTATTAATCTTTAAGAGTAGTTAAATTCAGTCTTTTCAATGCAAGTGTGTTTAATGATTAAGATGAATTAGGACCTAACCCGTACAGTAGTATTAATAAAAAATATTATTAATTGCCCGTTTTCCAAAATCACAATTGCTTTTGCACAGCTTATAAAATACAAATATTTTATTTATATAAAAATACAGACATTAAAATATACAAAAGAAAATAGGAACAAAGCAGACACAAGAAAAAAATACCAACATTGAGGAATACAAACAGAAAACATAAAGAAAAAAAAATCAAATTAAACTATCAATTTTCAGTGCTATTTTGAATTTTCAGCACAATACTCCTTAACAAACATAATAAATTAGAACGTGACAAATGAATTCACAGCAATTGCCCAGCAGACAAACTAGTACATCAGTAGTCATAAAAATTCCATGTTTTAACCTAATCACCCCAAGCAAACAACTTAAGATGATTTCACAGTGACAAATTCCACACTGACATACCCTATGGTGTATGTCACACTTTAAAAAGTATTTTAAAGCAGCATAAACTTTAAAATCATTTTAGGTATTGCTTTATAAAATCTTGAGCACTTATTTTATTATATTGCTACCTCTATAAATTATTTTCTATTTGAAAACAAACAACAAATTTATACATATATTTGAATTAAGAAAGTTTATACCGTTACAATTTTCAATTAGGTGTCGGCTAAGATTAAAAAACTTCTTTTTTTTCCATGATAAGAAAATAATGCAACAACTCGTACAAGTACTTTAATTTCACAGAGTACAAATGATAAAGTAGTTCCACATATCACGTTATGCAATCTTACAGTGTTTGCTAAACATTACTTTAAAGAAAAGGAATGAGAGAAATATCTCAAATTCTTCCTCTATTCTATGTTATCCTATTCATCCATTTTCAAATATTTACAGATTTATTTTTACTAATAACACCAACTTCTAGTTTGGGAATACAAAAAGATTTTATCTGGAAACTAATTCGATTATTTCATTAAGGTATTCTACTTAATTTTTCACATACTTATTTTTAAATTTCATTAATTTTGTATAAATCGGTCACATATTTTGTGTGTTTTATATTTCTTTTTTTAGAAAGTTCTGTAAGCTATTAAAAAGTACAACATTAAAAGATAAATTTTCTATTTAAAAATGTCATGAAAATACAGGATATAAAATTATTAATGGGGGTAAATGAGAAAGCACTGATAAAAACAAAAAAAAAAAATTGGTCACACTTTATTATATTCTGGATGATTTCTTTTCTTAACCACCTACGATAAAGAAATTAAATGATGTCTACCAGGATCTTTATGAAAAATCAAGGTGATGATCCTCATTAAAAAAAAAAGTCCACAGCAGTAGGGGCATTCTGAAAGTTTTCAGCCTGTCAAAGAAAACAAATGATCATTTCAGAAATTTTTTTTTTATCTTTCGATGAAGTCATCTTACAATTCAACAAATTAAGATCAACATCAGACTTTATAACATCTTCAGAATAATGTGATTTATCAAACTCTGCAAAATAAGCATTTTCTCAGTGATGAGATACATTGTTTTAAGTGAATCTTTGTCTAGTGAGCCATTTTTTCATGTTATGGAAGAGTAATTTTTTCTAGGATCCAAATCCAGCAATATGGCGCCAACTCGAAAAGTAAATCATGGAGTTTTGCAGCAACAACTCAAAACTTTGCCCATGCACACTATCAGATTACATTATTACAAAGAAAAATTACTTTCTTTTAGACCAGATATGGATTTTTAGCCTGAAGAGCAACCTTTAATTGATTCAGTAGTGAAGCATACTTCCTGGTAATGGTCCTGCCTTTATAAAGACAGTCTACAAGCATTGCATCATGCAATACCAAAAATCCAAAGCATGAATTTTCCTGTATGTGGAATCGTTTTCACCTTCTGGTAGCGCACTTCCAGTTGCTGCCACTCACTGTTTGAATTGCTTATACTAATTTGGTGGATAACTTTGAATCAATGTTTCATCTGCTATTATAAAATGAAGAAACTCATCAGAGTCTTGTTTTAAGTCTAAACACTCTTAAGAAATGTCCACTCTAATGTATTTTTAATAATCTACTGTTAACAATGCAGCACCAATTGAGCAGTAAGCTTTTTCATATCCAAAACAGTATCTAAAATGTTGTGGTCTGTCACGATATGGACATTGTTAGAAAGTGCATGTATCTTCAGTTGGCTTCAGTGCCAGCCGTGATATGACAAATATGGCATTGTGGATATGATATCCACAATGCCATGATATGACATTGTGTATTTTATGATAATTTTGTCTGCAATAATGGTCGCCATAATGGTTTTTGGGCATCCTGAGCATTCATCATCTCAAATGGATGTATCACCACGTTTAAATTCAGCAGTGTTTTACCATTAAAAAACAAAGCAGAAAATCGTTTATAATCGAATCTAACTCTTTTTGTGTATCCATCGAAGTTAAAACCTTTTAAAACAGTGTAATTTAGAACAGCTCAAACTTGAATGTTATCCATTTTTCAAAATTTGTTTGCCTTATTCAATTTGCCACAAACAAACAAATGCACACATCTGAAACTTCACAACATGCCAACTAAAGGATAATACTTGATAAATATTGTACCCATTTGGTCATACATGTGCCATCTCTGTGTCAGGCCAAGAACATTCTAAAGAACCCTTGTATTTATGAAATTTTTTTAAATATTAATCAAGTTAAATTTAACACTACTCCCAATCAATTCCAAAATTTTGAAGAACACAGGCTTCATTGTTTAAAATAACAGAACTGTGACAGCAAATAAGTAAAAGGAAAGCTACTAAAGCTTTTACAAATGAATTAAAACTATAATAAATGGTTATAATCCCAGACTGTAAAAAGTAAAAATTGTTTTGTTTACACTCATTAAGCTTAATATGACTTTACTCATTCTAAAATTTATTTTCATGAAATTAGCAATATCACAGAGCAAATTATTTACATAAGTTACTGCAATATGTTACTATAATGTGATTAAAGAACTAATAAAATTCTGGTGAAGTCCTATTCATGGAGAAATATAGAATTGTTTTAAACCAGTCTAATATAAATTACTAATGTGAATTATTAACTTTTGCTGAAAGACAGTTTATGTTGAAATTATTAATAATAAAATCAGACTGTAATACTTACTTTTGAGGCAGTAATATTACAATTACGAGCAGTTCCAAACTCATCAGTAAGTTGTGGCATCGTTGAAAAGCCATGTTTAACATTTACTGTAGTTAACTCATCCTAAAATTAAAAAACGACATTAAAATAATTATTTACTAAATAATTCATTATTTAACTGCATCACATAGTAATAAAAAAGAATACATCAGCAAGTCTCACAACTGTAATATCTGAAGATGACTAAGACAAAAATCAATCAAAAAGTGGCACAATCATGTTCAAGAAAGACCATTAAATGCTACCTAGATACATATATAGTCAGAAATTAATTGATTTTGTTTCATTTTATATCAAATCACCAATCTAGAATGAAATGGTCACGCGACCATTTTTTATTTTTTTTATACATTCATTCTCTCGTACACAATTTAAACAAGAGTTTAAAAGCAATTTTTTTTTAAATTGTTTTTATGAGCTAGGTTAAATTGTACAATCCCCTGCATGCCAATATTTGCATTTTTGGTATTTGCAGTTTTTCCAATAGATTTTACAGCTTATTCTATTGCTACAAGGCTTCAAACCAAACAATTTCTGAATCTTTATTACCATCCCCATCAAAGGCATCTGGCATCAAAAATCATACATTTGAAAAATCCTGTACTTTTGAAATAAAGGAAGATGACACCAGACTTCAAAATTCATAAATTAGCCCTCTAGAACTATAATAAGAAGGGGTTTAAATACTACAACTGATATCCTTTCCTTTACATAGAAATACTTGCACAAAGACTAGAATTTTTCCTTCCTAAATGCTTCGATCCAGAGCTAATTTTAGGAAATAAATGCAATACTTAAGAAAATGATATACTTAAATATTATGTAGTAATCTTTGTGTAGGGTTCAATGGTTTTTATTTCAAGTCCCTAAGTCAGTTATTTTCTAAGATTCAGGAAAAACTGCAAATGCCAAAAATACAAAATTGGTGTTCAGGGCATTGAAAAATTTAATATAGTGTGTAAAAAACAATTTAAAAAAAAATTGGTTTTGAACTCTTAAAAAATGAGAGCATGAATAGATAAAAATCAAAAATGTTCATGCAACCAATTGGCACATAATTATGCAAACTTCACAAAAATAATGATGGCACTCAGCGCTCTAAGAGATACCTTGCACATTACAGAAACTGACTGACTGTATAATAAACTTCATAAGCACCACAAAGTAACTCTTGTTCCTCAGATAGTGTGAAAAACAAGGTAATTCCTTCATTTATAATTTAAAAAAAAATTATACGCACTGCCTCTTATTTAATGCCAAGAGACAAATCTTATAGAAGACCTGAACTTAACAAATAATGCAACAACACCTTAAAAAGAATGATGCATTCCAGTATTAAAGACTGAAATATTTTCTATTTTATTAGAAAACGTGAAATTTACAATAAAAATGAACGAATACATATTATTCGTCCAAAAAAAAACAAACATATAGTAACAAGTATACTGACTTCTCCAGCTAAGCACATACTGACAGTGCAACATTTTTTAATCACTTGTCTTAATCATTTATCATTCAAATAAAAAATGGTTAAATCTTACTGTTTTCTTTAACAGCCAAATCAGTAGAATAATGGAATTTGAGAATCCTCAAATTTATCATGAAAGACACAGCATTCTCAAAAAGTTGCCTAATTTCATGGTGAAGAATGATCAGACCATTTTTTTCCCACTAACATTAATTGAAGAATGTTATTCAGTATCTTTGATAACAAATATATAGGTTAGTGGGATAACAGACATATAGGTTACAAATTTTGTACCTTGTTTGAAACTGAATTGTGAAATTGCTGTAATGGTAAGATTATGCTAATTTGGCATCGCACAGCCAATTTGACTATGGAGTTAAAAGAATTTTTCAATAACAATCTAATTTAATGCGGACTATGGCCTGCAAGGTTCCCATCTGATTTTTATCTATGGGCTCATCCGAAATATAATGTTTTCAATAAGGGTAGACACACTTTTGATGAACTGACTGAAAATATAATATCAAAGATAGCACTTCTAATATACATATTAATAAAATATATATTCTAATATCACTACAGCAACTGTACAAAAATTTGCACTCAACATTAAGAAATAAGACTATGCCTGCATCAGCACTCAAAGTGGACATTTTGAACAACTACTGTAACATGCAAGTGGAAAAAAATAGATAATATAGCCACTTGGTTTCCTTGTTACATAATTAAATTACTCTCATCGACTCTAAATACTTATAACCTTGCCAGTTTTTGGGTCTGCTGACTGATGAAGCAGGGGATAATTAAATTGACTCAGACATTTTTTAATGGTTTAGCATATCTCACTTTTCATAAACATTAGTTATCACCAATACAACAGTATTTACTACTTAATTATTTGAAGCACATAGTGATAAGTAGATTCAAGCATTAATGTTCCTTATATACTTTATTTCATTAAATTAATTTTGGATTAATTTTTTTTAACATTAAATAGACTAATATAAAAACAATTTTTTCCAATACTTACTAAACTAAATTCAAAACTTCTTATTATAAAAACTGACTGCATTTGATATTGCAAAAACTTTTTACTTTTAAATTAATCATTACTGACTGTTATGAATAAAATATAGCAAGCTAAGCTTACGGAAAAATGGGAAATCCTTAAAGAGGATGGCATAAATTGAAAATTTGATATAACTTAATGAAATTGAATTTAAATATAGATCAAACATTACATAAAAGAATAAAATAGGTAGATCACATTTTTCATTATAATCAAATAAAGTACATTAAATGAATTCTTTAACAACAGTTTCATATAATTTTGTTTTAAATTTAGCATTTTTAACATCAAATTTGAACTAAACGATGTAAAATGCCATCAAATTTAATAAAAGATAAATTTTCACGTAAAATGCTGATAAAAACATAACCTTCACATCATTTCTTTAATTAATTATTAATATTTATCTTATTAATAATAAAAAAAAATTGAAAATATTAAATACAATTTTCAATGTTATAACATACTTACTTCTTTTTGTTTTGGTTCTTGTGGATATACATCAGGAGGCCCCAATCGAGGCCTCTTTAGAGATCGCTTTTCATAAGAAAACCCCATCATCGTTAGCTATAAGTATCTTAATAACAAAACAGAATTAAAATCTAGAAAATTTCAAATAACACTAGAAAAACTATTTCGTAAATGAACTGTACAATATCTTATTATAAATGGAACAGGTACTAAATTCATCGATATCGGCAAAAGAAATATTTCCTATTAATGTGAACAGTTTGGTCACTTCATCCATATCAAGATATGCATTCAGCATTTATTTTACAACTCTGATTTCTGAAAATAAAGTTCATGATAACAAAGTAAACAAAACAAAAAACAATCAGAACTACATCACAGTACCCATCCTATATGCGCCATCTTGTAACATGACGTAAAAAATAAACAAAATATCAGAAGAACCAACCTCATTGATTCACCGACAAATGCAAATAGATAAAATGAATTGTATTTAAAAATCATTAATAAGGTTATCTATTCATCAATATATTTAATTATAATCACCCTCAAATTTGATTAGAATCAATTTTTAATAATCATCTCTGGTTAAATTTTTCTTGAACCAATGAGTTACGGCGGGGGAATTGTATTCTAACTTGTAAAATACTTAAAATTAACATTATTTTTCACTAATAGGTAAAATAATATAATAGTAAGTAATCTTTTCAATCACAATAGTTCGTAAAAAATATTTCTTAACATCTCAAAGTCGCAGTACTTTTTGAATATGAGATACTTAAAACTAACTATGTGACTATCACACTAATAGTATATGGCGCGATAGATTTCAGTCTTCAAAATAATATATTAACAAGAAAAGAAGTATTGTAAGTACTATTATCACATATTTGTCTAACTTAACGTCGGCAGACGCAACGTGGTAGCAGGTCAGATGTAACACAACCCTCACATCAGTTGACTCACTACATTTTTCTTTAACTCTACAATACAGTCCCATTTTCCTTACTTATGTTTCCGCATCTGTATTAAAGAATATTAAAAAAGTCTTTATTAATATTTTTCAAATGTTGTAATTATTCATTTATTAATTAAATTCAAAAGTTGAAAGCACATTCAAAAATTTTAATTTTAAAAATTAAAATTGTTTTTCTTTGATACTATCATACAATAGTAATAGTAATAGTACACTTAATATTGTTTTAAACTTTATTAAAATGGACAAAAAAGACGCTTTCTTCTTATAAAATGTGTACAAAAAGTAGCTATATATCTGTTATGCACTAGGACAATTCTAACATTGATTCATCTTACAGTAAGAAACGACCCTCATGAATATCCATACATATCTGCTCGCATTTCTTCTTGTTCCCAAATACTCTTACAGGTTGTTCATATGTAACAAGCCTTTAGAAATGATTTAGTCTTCAATAATCTCTTTCTGTAACTTCAAGGACTGCCTAGCTGAATGTGTGGTTGTGTCATCTTGTTGAATCCAAGCGTTATTAATTTTGTTTTGGTTGGCTTTCCTAGGAACTAATGTATGATTTCACAGTAACAAGCTGAATTTTTGTTTCTGGAAGAATATTGGGCAGACTATTCTTCTCTGGGATATTGTAATCAACAGCCACAATCTTCTGGTCATGTGGTAAAGGCATGTGAACAGTTGGCAGATCATAAACATGAGTTCTGTATGTCCATATACTCAGAAAAATGGAACCACGTGTCACATTATGAAAAAGATAGTCAAGAATGCCATCAGAATTGTCTGCTAGAAAGTGTTGAAACCATTCACAATATTCAACTTGCATTCCCCTTCCAACTTTTGAATCACTTTCACTTCAGACAGAATGAGACTGAGATTCTTATGAACTGCCTTGCATGCAGTTAAACAATGTTTATCTGTTGTGCCAAGTTTTGCATGGACTTATTAGGACCATGTTGCATAGCAGCTCATATGTCTTGATGTTTTTCTTCGAGTACTGATGGTCTACAATTTTGGTCCTTGTCCTTTATAGATCCTACCTCCCTGAATTTCTCAACTAGCTTAGAGTATGTTAGGAAATAGTATACTTGGAAATCTTAAGGGAAATTAATCTTTCATCGTCTGCACAGACTCGCATTGCTCAAAGAAGATGTATTCAATGAGAAATATTTGCTGTTGTAAAGTTAACTCCATTCTGAAAAGCAGCTGGTGATTGCTTATCAAACTGCCGATAGCAACACATGTTTGCATTCATTTCTTTTTTCATTCACTACTCAGCCTGTCCTTAACACTGCCAGTTGCTAATGATCAATCATTCTTGCTTTATGAGGTGGGTCCTAGATAAAACATTCATGAAATACATACACAATTTGTTCCATAAATCATCATTTGTGCACCAAAATATAAGTCATTAATCGCTCCTCTCAGCCATGGCTTTACAATTGAAACAAGAGAGCACAAGTGTCTTATGCCATCTTAAGAACAGGGATACTATTGCTGTTTTTTTGTTTAACCTCCGGAACCACAATTAAGTATTACATCAGAGGATGAAGATGAATGAACTGTAGCGTATGTGAAAAATGCCATGCCTGACCGGGATTCGAACCCGGGACCTCCGGATGAAAGACCGAGACGCTACCACTCGACCACGGAGGCCGGCCAAGAACAGGGATACTGACTGAAATAAAAAAATTATTTCTTAGGAACTGAATACTGCATGAATTTCAAAACGGTACTAACATGTTAACTGCACAGAAAGATATGGGTACTTACTTGGACATACTGTAAAATCATTTAATTTTATAAAATACAATTCTATTATTATAATTACCCAATATTACTTCATTTAATATCAACAAAAATAACTCACTATCTGCTTGATGCATAAAGTCAGTAATAGCCAACAGGTAAATTTGTTACTTTCTTTGTTGGTGTGCAAGGATCAAATCAAGCAACCAATCAGAATGATCATTTTGCTGACTAATACTGAGCACTGATTCAACCAATCAGGAGTCTTCCATCACTGCAGTGTGACAACTACACAGCTTGTATATACACACAAGACTGCTGCCTTTGGAGAGATCTAGATGATATCTCAGAAAAAGTAGAAGAAATTAAGAGAAAATGATCAATGCAGAGGAGCTTGACCACAACCTATTTTTCATGTTGAACTCCAGCAACCTGCTTTCAAGCCAAAATTGTAATTTTCATAACCACTTAAACATTGAAGCTGAGTAATCTGGTCAGGTTTTTGATTACAGTTGCTGGATGACAGCCAAACAGTTCTTCTATAAAACACTCTCCTTAGAATACTGGACTGGTAAAGAATTAGAGCTATTTTCAACTCCAGAAACTCACAGAACCTAAGATTTTTTCAAGGGTCAAAAAATTAAGATATACATAAACATACCTCGGCTGCCACTATTATTTTTTTTTTTTCATTAACTTTCATTGTTTTCTGATTTGAGCCCCCCTGACTACTTCCTGTTCTTCAATTTAAAGATAGTCTTGAAAGGGGACCTTTTTACACCAAAGATCGATACAAGAAGCCGTGACAGCAAAGTTAAACAGTATTTCAAAAGTGCCGGCCTCCGGTGGCTGAGTGGTAGCGTCTCGGCCTTTCATCCGGAGGTTCCCGGTTCTAATCCCGGTCAGGCATGGCATTTTTCACACACGCTACAATTCATTCATATCTCATCCCTCCGAAAATCTACATAATTGTGGTTTCGGAGGTTAAACAAAAAAAGTTTTTTAAAAGTCATGAAAGGCTGAAAGATCGTGACAACTTGTGTATTATTTCTAATGGAGACTATTTTGAATAAAAAGTTTATTGAAAAAATTTTTGTAATTTTTTTGCGTCTTTTATAGCCGCCAGTCTTAAAACGTACGGACACATTGTGTACGATAAGTTACATTATAAACAAATAAATGTTGGGTGAACAACGACGCAAATCTAGTAACCCCCCTAAAACAGATTACACAACTAATAACAATTACAGTTATCGTAGTGGCTATCGTAAGGTGCAGTCAAATCAAATACGGATCTGTTGATTTAATTTATATTGACTTGCAATTGCTATTAATTATTAAAGAAACCCATTTTTTGAAAGTATAAATATGTAGTCTGTTTCCATTAAAATTTCAGATCACTATATTTTCGTCGCAAATAAACGGCATAACAGGTACATTAACCACCGTATATTCTGTTTTATGTTAATAACGTAATATTGTCAAACTTAGTATCAATATGTTAACCATGTAAATTTTAAAAATATATGGCAACTTATACCTGAGAGTAAATTTTTATATCAATTTTAAATATTATATTACTTTATATATACTTTTGCCCACTTTAAAGTTTCTGCAGTCGGTCATGCGATTCAAAAAATATATCGAAAATTATCATTATTCTTTTAATTTACTCTATACTAATCCTTTACTTGTAGGATTAAAAAAAAATAAATCATTTTTTTTTCTGTTACTGAATTGAGCCCGTGATGCATGCATTCGTTCAAGCGCAGTAGGAAATGAGAAATCTTACTGTATTTAATTCTGAACATATTAATCGTATGGAATAAATTGAAGTACAAGTAGCCTTATAAAGATTTCGAAAATTAGAGTCATGTTATGCAGGTTGTATTGTACTTGCATGAAAGCTATATTTTTATAATCTTCACATTTGTTTTGTAAGTGATAATAATTATAATTTATCAATTTCAGTGAAGTTAATCATCTTAATAAAAACCTTTGTAAGTAATGGAATTTTTAATCACGAAATTTGTTCTGACATTTACAAGATGTTAAAATTAAAATTAAGCCTAGATAAAGCTATGCTTATAGAATAGAAAAATTTATGACAGATTAATTGGTTTCTGCAGTGTAAATGAAATGTTAAATGCAGTGTAAGTTAATTGTTTAATAGCTATTATTTGATTTGAATTTAATTTAAATATTGTATACCTTCGGAACCACTGTTAGGTATAATTTCAGAGGATGAGATGAATGATGTTCATATGTTACCTACTGTGAGTTAATGTTATTGTTACTATAAAAATAAGAATAAGCAGTATGTATTATTCCTGTTATTATTTTTAAATTATTAATTAAATATGTAGTTCAAATAAATAATCACATTTTTTGCAATTTATTACGCTTGATTTGTTCTATGTGGTAAAATAAAATTGATTCTGAAAATGTGTATTTATATAGTTTTACTGAAAATTATTTATTATTTTATTAAGTTTATTTATTCAAAACATAAAAAGAGTATTTTTTGAGTTTTTTATTGTTTTTATAAAGGAAAAAAATTGTTCTATGTGGTAATGTAGCTTTAGACCCAATTCTTTTTAATTTTCATGTCAAATTACATTTAAAAACAACAATATTTTCTATTTAATTGACATATGTTGAGTTATTATATGGGGTTAATTAAAATGTATAATAAAAATTTGGTATCTTTAACTGGAAAACAGAATGTTTTTATAAAACAGTGAATCTATGTATACAGTAATGTTTTCCTATTTTGATAAAAATAAACAAATTTGATAAAGTTTATGTTTCCTGATGGATGATTTAGTTATCTACATACATAGGTTTTTTTTTATCTGAATATTAAAAGATATACATATTATTAAAATTATTATGTAACTCAAAGTTGTTTTCAAATAGTTTATCTTTGCAACAATAATTATAATGAATTGGAAAAATAATATTACTGTGTTAAGTAATTAAGTTATAAATAAAAATAAAGACAATATCATTTAAAGATCAAAAGATGTTTATTGTTTTTTTTTTTTTTTAAGTATATATAGAACATATTGTTCAGCAACATAATAAACAGCTTTCCTGATGATTTTTAATGCAGATGATGTTAACAGTGTCACTAGAATTTTAATAATGAAAGTACATAATTAACTCTAAAACTCCTCGCAAAGGAATATTATCATGTGAACTAGGTTGGTTTGAGTTATCACAAATGTAATAAGTAACCACATTTTATCATTCAATCTATAGTCTTTTTTTTAACAATAAATTTTTTTGTTTTAGGAAACAATTTATTTGATTTGTATTTTTTTGTATGTGTTTTTAATAATTATATTTTTATAATATCATATATGTCTATAACTATCTGTAATGTGTGCAGTGCTTAGTAAATAACACAATTGTATAAGCACTGGTGCAAATATTATCTACACCATTTCATTTCCACAATTCCCTGTTTACCTGGATGGTTTGATAGTGAAGTAATGTAGCACATAAAATATGTTAGCTCCTGGAATTGAGAAATTAACATTTCTGTGTTTTATTTGTGTAGTCAGGAAGCCCGATCAACACTTTAAAATACCCAACTAATAAATCATTACTTCCATGAACATTTTAATATTAATTTCTTTAAGACATATTTTTTTTAAGCTTTTCAAACACTAATCATTTTTCTGTGCTGTATGATTTTCCAGGTTACCATATATCTGGGGCTTGAAAATTTTTATAAAATGAATATTTTTAATAATGATAAAATAACTGATTGGCTTACAAGTAAGTTTAATTATAACAATAATAAAACTAATAATATTGTGATTAATAATACAATTGATGAAACTAGCAAATTAAATTATGTTAGTTTACATTCAAATAAAAACAAAAATACAAATGGTAATATTGAAATGCTTGGAAGTGGAATGAAGGTATATCAAAATAAAATTAAACTTAGTAAGAAACAACTGAGAAGACGTCAATTACCTCAAATTTTTAACAATAGCAAACAAAGTAAGACATCAATGTCTGTTGTTAATTTAAAACATTTTATTAGCAGTATTGATTGCAATTGTAAATCTATAGTTAATACAAATAATGTTAATAAATCAAAAAGGTTTAATAAAACTATTAATTTATATGAAAGTCTCTTACAAAGTTCAACAATTATAGATTCTGATGCAGATTGGCCATTATGTAAAGATATTGCTCTACAAAATACTTTTATAAAAAAACGTAAAAATGATTATACAAAATTACACTTGAAAAGTATTTATTCTGCTAATAAAAAAAATACTAAAAATCAGCTTTATAAACGATTATTTGATTCAGAAAATGATAATGAAGAAAAATATAAAAGTAAAAATGTAATAAAAAAATATAAAACTAGAATACTACCTATAAAAAATAAAAATAGTGCGTGTAATACACATAAAATAGAAAATAAAAATATAATTTATAAAGCTCGATGTGTTGGTCAAGCAAATGAAATTTTTAATGAATTAATTAGTTTTAATAAATTTCTACAAAACAATAATGGAGAAGAAATAATTCACAAAGAATTATTTACCAAAAAGGGAAGTTTTCATGATGATTTAGTATTTTTTAATAAATCACCAGTTCATATAAATAGCTGTAATGTATCAAAACAATGTATGCAAAGAACTATTAATAATCACGACAAAATAATGGATGTACAAAGAGGTAATTTTTCCTCAGATAAATCTGAAAATAAATGTTTTGAAATTAACAAATTAATTGTAAATAGTAGCGATTGCTTTCATAATAAAGAATGCGTAACCAATTTAAATGTAAAAAACAATAACGTTCATAGATGTGATGGTGTATCTTTAAAAAGAGATTGTAACATTTATAATAAATTAACTGAGAGAGAAATAAATTGTAATAATAATTCTCTAGAAAATTCTCTAGATAATTCTCTAGAAAGTAATAAACAAGTTATTAATACTAATGAAGAAGTAGCATCAGAATCGCATTCAGATTTACAGTTAGAAAAGAATAAGTTTCATAATGTTTTTCAAAATAAATTACTACAGAATATAAACAATGGGTGTAATGTAGATGTGACAACATCACTCTCTTTGGATCAACAAGGAGGTATAAATTATCAGAACGGTTTGACTAATGCACAAAAAGAATGTAATGATGTTTTTATAAGAGATAAACAAGTAGTTTTAAATAGTTGTAATCTTGATAAAACTAAACAGAACGTGAATAAAAATCAGCATTTTGAAGATCTGAATAAAAAATATTCAAACTGCAAAAAGTTTTTTAAAGTTGTTAAAAAAAACAAAAATAATAATTCAAAATTAAAAAGTAAAGTTAAAAAAATTAATGTTTTAAAGTCACCAGGTTGGTCTAAATTACATGATAGTATGCTTGAATTAAATGTAACTTCACCTACATTTGTTACGAATCGTTTAGATATCACTGTAAGTAGTAATAATTTTCAAAATATTAGGAGAGTTAATAATATTAAGAAAAGCTGTTCACTGAATGATACGTCAAAACTAAAAAATACAAAGAATTCTTTTTTTAACGATTCAACAAATATTACAAAAAGTTTATCTGTGAGTAATATATTTGAATTATGTAAAAGTAAAAATTATAATTCTGATAAAATCGAAATGATAAACCGGTCAAAAGATTTAGATTTATTTTATAAAAGTTATACTTCAAAATCATATGATATGGTTATCGATGGTTCTGAAAATGAAGATGAAAGTAACAGTAGCATTATTATGTCGAGCCAAAATAAAGATAGAAAATCAGCTATTTTTAATAATTATGTTCTTAAATTTAGAGGAAATTATAATCAATTACAACAACATATTTGTGTTAATGAACAACCATGTTCAGTTAATAAATCATTCGATACATTTCAGTATAATGACGATAATGGATCAAGTAAAATAATTAATTTAAACGATTATAAACAGAAATCACGTAATGAATTTAACGATTGTATAACTAGTAGTAATACTAGTAAATCACTTATTAACCACAATGGACAGAATA
>JAAAKQ030008121.1:0-20466 GCA_010016005.3 Zanna intricata | reverse complement strand
CATCATTTAACGATTGTATAACTAGTAATACTAGTAAATCGCTTATTAACAACAATGGACAGAATACATCATTTAACAATTGTATAGCTAGTAAATCGCTTATTAACAACAATGGACAGAATACATCATTTAACGATTGTATAACTAGTAATACTAGTAAATCGCTTATTAACAACAATGGACAGAATACATCATTTAACGATTGTATAACTAGTAATACTAGTAAATTGCTTATTAACAACAATGGACAGAATACATCATTTAACGATTGTATAACTAGTAATACTAGTAAATCGCTTATTAAGAACAATGGACAGAATACATCATTTAACGATTGTGTAACTAGTAAATCACTTAACAGCAGTGGACAGAATACGTCATCAAACTATACCAATTATTTTCTCAGAAAAACAGGTGGTAGTAATTTATTATTTAAAAACCATGATGATAGTTGTGTGCTAAATAATAATGTGCCAAAAATTCAAAAAGAGGTTGGTTCTAATAACTTAAGTAATATCTCTAACCAAAGACAGTTAAACATGAATAAACATCATGAAGCCAACAACGTACCGTTTTATTTAATCAAGTCGCTTTCAAAAAATGGAGATCATTTATTTTTTTATAAACCTCATTTAAAAATATGTACTTGTTATGTATAATTAATTTAATCTTAAAAATAAATAACTAATAAAAAATAATTACAATTAAAATCTGGTATTTTTTTTTCCTTTTGTAATTTTTTTTTAATTAATGTTTTACATTAATCATTCTTATTTAATTTTTCTCTTTTAACAAACTTTAGAAAAAAGGTTGACTACCAATTCAGTTCAGCTTGTACTTTTTTAACTTCCAATTGCCATTAGATCTAGTTTTGGTAATGGGACACATTGTTTCCAACTGGCCAATATGTTTTTACCAAATATTTCAATATTATTATATACTGTAGTTTTTACTATCTTAATTTTTTTTGCAATTGATTGTCCTTAAAATGTGATCACATTCCACATGGGATTTCATGGCTTCCAAGCCATGAAATCACATGATATGTTTCTTATAATTCTGAACAATAGGAATACACTATATAAAACATGATATAAATTTTAACATTGGTTAGTTTTGTTCGAATAAAAACTGCCACCTTGGTTAGATGTGTTTATTCTATTAACTTTGCTGGTTTATATTTCATAGTAAATAAAATACATTGTTCACTTATGTAACATTTGATCGTTATATATTATTATTTATTACATTCTTGAAGAAATGGGTAATTTACTATATGTAAATGATTATTGTATGAATGCTAGATTTGGACCACAATGGTTTTATTCAGAATTATATATATTGTTACATTATTAATAAGAAATACAGCAGTTAACAGGCAACTGAATTATAAGAACTTATATACTTTGCATGAATAAGCAGAAAGCAGTTAGTTTCTGTATTAAAAAAAAAAATAAGAGGAAATGATACAAAAGTCTGAACAGAGATTTTCTTACCAATTGGTTTTTATTTATGTTTGCTCTGATTCTTGCTAGTTATATAATATGCACTGCTCAATTTTTACAAATAAATAAAGTGCTTGCTTAAACATACAAGACACCTTGTACAGGTCTTGCCTAGGACACCTTCTTTGCCTTGGGTATAAAGACAACTCATTGAAGAAGAATTTCCTGAGTCTAAAAGGGGTGAAAATTTTATCTCAGAATTGAAGGTGTTACAGTCATGAGAATTGGTATTTACACTCCTTTGAACATAAAATTGTATATATTTCAACATTAAAAAAAACAAATTAATTGGGGGCAAGGGGTAGACTAAAATTTTATATGAAAATTATAAATCTCAGTATGTTATTAGAATACAAATAATGATTGTATTGTAGCAGGTAAATCAAATCTGGTCTACTTTCTTCATTATGTTATTGTTAAAATTACATGCAAAATATTGTTACTTTGTCACTTGACTTAGCTCGAGACCAGTTTACATGAAACGGGCAAATTGGTGGCAATATGCTCACTAAAACATCACAACCTTCAAATTACATTCTAATGAAAATCTAATTCTTTTGATAAGTTTTTTTTTTAGACACAACTACAAAATCCAAGTGAGCAAAACCACAGGCAACAGCTATTCAATTAAAAATTAAATACAAAAAAAAAAAAGGTCAAAATAAAAACTCATTATTTATGTAATATTTTAATTTTTAATGGTACAAAAGCAACAATAATTATTTATATATATAATATAAATATAATAATTTTGACTACAAATATAATTATTTTATTTTAAAAATGGTAAATGGAAATAATAATCATAACAATAATAATAGCAATAAAAAATAATAGAACAAAAATTTTTTTTTTTCTATTTTTATACATATATATTTTTTTTATACAAATTTACTTATACAATTATAATTAACTTAGCACAAAAATAATAATACATATATCAGTTTATTATAATAACAACATAAATAATTATTAAATATGTAACAGATCACACTTTGCTCAACTGATAAAATTAATTTTCATATTTAGCATTAAAACAATAGATTTTCAACAAAAAATAAAATAATAAATTTTAATTTAACAAATAATTAATATTTTTTTATCTATCTATAATATATATTTTGTTTTTAAGATCTACAGTTTAAAAAAAAAATTTTAATTACAAACTGAAAATGTCATAAATAGACAAAATAATTTATTATAATCCTTGTTTCATGTTTTTTGTATGAGGTTCTTAGAATTTATATAGGGGATAAATTACCCCATACTGTCACAATCTATCAATAATATATGTAAACTGTAATTGTAATTAATTTTTGGTAGATATCAAATATGGAACTATAATTCTCTAAAATGCAAATTAATTAACAAATCTGATATGTTATTGATGAAAATTAGAGCAATTCTGTAGAAATAGAAACAGAAACCAACTGGGAAGAGATCTTTTATAAAGACAAATTATGTTTATAGCAGATCGAACTGCACAATCTATTGACATCATTTGGCACGCAAGATGCAAAATGCAAGAGAAGGAAGGTATGCTGAAGAATTAATTTAAATGTTAATACAAAATGTATAAAATTTCTCAAATCGATCTCATTTATAAATAAACTGTGACTTTATGTAAAGGACTGTCCAATTCCTTAGTAAATTTATATCATTAATAAATTAAATAACAAAATTATACTAGTTGCATTGTATCTTTGCCTTAATGACTTGATAAAACTGATGAAAAATAACTTTTAAAACTTGACAAAAAACAAAGTATCACAAAAAAAATGATTGTGTCGAAAAACAATATTTAAAAAGTTATTTTATTTGGCAATGTATCAAAATGAATGTAAGGCTATTTTAGCATTGTTTACCTTAATTATGTAGAAAATTTTTAAACTTCAAACTCAATTTAAAAAAGCAAATATATAATGCGACTGATTAGTCCATTATACTAAATGATTTAGTAAAACACTTTTACTATAATAAGGAGCACATTACAAAAAGCCTGACATGTTTATGCACAAGAAATTTTACTTAGCAATTGCTTGGCATATGTCAAGACAATCTAATGTGCTGCAAAATTGACATTACTTTCCATGATTATTACAAAAATAATAAATGAAAACTTTAATGATTATATTTTACTAAATAAATAAAATAATTTATTTCTGAACTGAATATGAAACATTATTTGTAACGCAACTAAAGTTTTATGAAAAATATTATTAATTTTTAATCCGATAAAAGTTTAGATATTGAAATAGGAAGAACTGAAGATATTAATAAAATAGAAAAGACCTTTTTTTGAACACTTGGTCATTTTTGTTTTTGGTTATTGCCTTTGATTACAAAGTTAAAAAAAAAGAAAATAAACATTATAATGTAATCATTCAATTTTAATGCTTGTCTGCTGCAAAAAGATGATGACGCTCAAAGAATTTAAAGTGAAAAATAATAAAATAATAATAAAGAGGTGTATATTTTAAGAAAGATTTTAAGACCTAATCGGAAAAAAACAAAATATTTTAAAATCAAATTAAGAAATTTACCAGAAATTTGAAAAAAATAAGATTTTAAGAGAAGATTAGACTGATAAAACACACAAAAAAGAGAAAAACAGATTAAAAAAAGATTCTTATTAATTTTTCTAAATTTAATAATTTAGAACTTATTTTATTAACTAACATTAACTTATTACTAATTTCTTCAAGGAATTAAATACTAAAGAAAAAATTTTGGACTGTAAGATGTTCAAAAACAAAATAAAAAAATTTAAGTTTCTAAGAATAAGGGGGAAAAAATTTCCCCTGAAAAAAAGAAAGAAACAGTACAAGCAGTAAAAAGAAACTAAATTAATTTTTTAATGTGATTTATAGAAAGTTAAAATATAATTACAAAAAAAAACCTATCAAAAAATAAAAACTTCAGGGCTTTTTTTTTATGGCAAATGAGAAACTTCTAGATGACTGGCAAAGATCTAAAGAATTTAGTAAATTATTTAGGGTATAAAAAATTATACACTTAACTAATTCTATTTTTCATTAATTTGAAAATTGATTTTAATTTGTCTGGAATTAACATGTTTAATTCATTTTAATATAAAAAGTATTTAATTTATCGAACACATTCTGCATAATAATGTTGAAGCATGTACTCAAACAATGAATAATAGTGTTAGTATATAAAAATCACTTTTAAATGAAATTCTTGATGGTAAAAGAAGAGAGGTAGGACTGACAGTACACAGTGTTAACCAGGTATATAAAAGAACAATATAATATATTGAAGAAAGCTTCAAGGATAAGCCCTGAAATCGCCTCCGATGCCTTCCCAAGAGGAAGCGCGTCCCCTAGTAAGAAAAAAAAAAGGGATTTCTGCCCATTCTGGGCGGAAAGGGAGGCATCGGGATGATAAGCTAACTAGTATATCAAACCGCTGGGTCCCAACCGCACAAAACCCTACCAGGGATCGGAATCCACACTTCCAAAATGAATTACAGCAATTTTATTTATGTATACCCATCAGTTCAGTAGTCACACAGCAGCAAAGGGCGTAAACCCACATACTGTGAAAAATAGGAGGGTATAGCACCCTCCGACATCCTTGCGTTATGTTCAGTATTGAAGAAAGAGATAAAAGAAAATTTACTATACTATTTCTCAGTTTCTCTCTCTTACACACATAAAAACGTTTATCTTATACATAGAAAATGAGGTCAATGATATAAAATATAATTGCTTATAAGATCTATTATAAATTAGATTTAAAATATCAGATTAATTTTATTTAAATTACCCATGGAATGATTCAGAGTTCAATTGTTCCAGCTTTGTTCTACTACATGCTTACAAAAGTAAAATCATGGAAATTCAAGTGCATTAAAAAATATATGATGGATGAAACAATAGGATTTTTTTTTTAAATGTCCAGAGTATTAAATTTATGACTGTTAAAATTAATATTTTTTTAATTTATTCTTGAGTATTAATGTCAGATTATTTCTGAATATTCTCATTAAGTATATTTTGAGTACTCCTGGATATATATTTGGGATTTTATTCTCATAACATGCAATAATTAATTTCACTTATAATGTGATTAGTGGGGCAGCTATCCTTTTACTAGTGCTGCTTGTATCTCGGATATATGAGTATATTATGCATTTTTCAATTTAACAAAGATATCAACATTATGTTCATTATTAAAACATTTTTATAAAATGTCTTAATATTGCTTTGTTACAACTCTTCAATTTGATTCTAAAAATAAAGTTTATTTTTCAAAATTATTATATTCAGTTTTTTTATTATTAGATTTATATAATTATTATAAAATATATGAAAGAATGTAACTTGCAAAATTATTATAATAAGAGTACTTTATTTAACGGTTTTCTTTATACATTTGCAGACATATAATGAAAACAACTAATATCTTTTTTAAAGTAGGAAATGATGTGCTATATACGAAATACCCATTTTACTTATACAGACAAAATCTTTAGAGATTCTCTTTTTTAGAGATTCAGTATGTTCCATACTGATAAATCTTGCTCATAGCAATAAAATGTATGCCTCAAATTGTTGTATTGAAGACATTAAAATCATCTTGTCTGCTGCCTTCAATTACCCAGATTTTTCTTTGGGTATTATCTTTTTGAAATTGAGTGAAACATCTTGTTATCAAGTTTATAAATATTATTTTTTATTATTGCACCCAAAAATAGCACACCTCACAGTTTTTAATTTGTAAAATTACCCACCCATGTTCAAACTCAAAATAGGCATACACATATACTACAGTTTACGTACACGCAAATGGATTTTACATGCGTACAAACAATATAGTCACTAACATAAGAATAAAAAGCAGTAAGTTAATCACAAAGAGAAGAACACAGATCACGATGGCGATTCATGCTAAAGTACTAGCTTATAAACTGCGGATATATACATAATAAATGATGATGTGGGTTAGCAATTGTCAGCGATTGATGTCATGCACAACAGAGAACTGTTTTCAAATGTGGAAGTATATTATCTGTATAGTCATACATAGTATCATTGATATCTACCCCTATCATATACATAACTCAATAAAATATAAGTGAATCATTGATTCAATAAAATATACAATTTTGATAAACAAATACAAATCTAAACTTTTAATAATAGAAATGATATTATATATTGTTTCTATTAATACACACTTTTGTAATGAGATTGTCAAATAAATCCTATGGTAATTATATTTCCTTTATTTTTGTTTGAAGTATTTTACGCTGAGCTAAATTTAAATTACAAATGATAACAGAAAAAAGAATTGTTATTTCATTATTGAAAGGACTGGGAAGCATTCAAACAATTTGGAAAAAAGTGAATCCATTATGTTAAAAAAAGGGTTAAATGGTCTGGAAAAAAAAACAAAAAAATACACTAAATTTAACATCATATCTTGGAATGATACTTTATGATAAAGTTTGTAGAGTATTTAAATTAAGTCGCTCAAAAGTCAATGTTTATTTTAAAACTAATGATCGGTTATTTTCTAAGCTGAGAAAATAATCCTGCAAACATATTTTATTAATTGTTAAGGAAAACATAACCTGTAGATCAGTTTACAGATAATAAATTGTTTGTTTAATCTAAGAATCCATGCCATTGATTATATTAATTCAGTAATTAAATTAATAAAGTCAAAGTTTCAATAATGGTGAAGATGAATTCTGAATTCATTTCAGAAAATATTTTTCTTTTTCCAACAAAAAATGTGCTACTAAGGAGCATTGGTAAGTATAGATCAGAATGATGATTCTCAACTGCATCACATAAAGAACATTAAATATCAATCATCTTTTTACCTTTTCGCACTCAAACATTTAACTTATAAGAGAAGCTACACAACCTGATGGAAGTTTGGATAATCAACCCGGCATTAGAATCCAATTATGAGTGGATCTGTATCAATAGGTAGAGATAGGACAAAGAAGTGATGATACAAAGATATGTCATGAAGCGAAAGATGGTAATTTTTTATACCATGACGGTTATTAATCTTAAAGGAGGCAGCAGACAGCTCCTCCATCTTACAATCTTCTTAGTCGAATTATTATCTCACACAAAATGATAAGAATAACTACTAGTAGTATAAAGAAAAAAAATTACCACAAAAATGAAAAGATTTAAAATTAAAAAATTTTAGAACCTAACTTCTCACGAGCTTGAAAATAAAGTTAAATTTTTAATACAGAGATAGCTAGTCAGTGTTCTCTGAAGGTGCCACCTAAAACTATCTTTCTAGAAAAGAATTTTTTAATGCTAAAATTAGAATTTTATTCATTATTAAAACATGTTTTATAAAATGTACATCTCACTTTATTATTTCTTTGTTACAACTCTTCAATGCGATTTTAAAAACAGAACTCTTTTTTCTGTATTTATTATTTTTATCATATTCAATTTATAAAAAAAAAAAAAATTACTATTAGATTTATGTAGTTATTAATAATATTTAAAAAAAAAACTTTAAAAATTACATAAATGATGTATACTTACATATAAAAAATAAACAATGCTAGTTAAAAGACAAATCGCTGCAAAATTCAATCAGTAGACATATTAGTACAGAACTACTGTGCTTTATAACTTAAATATATTCTTATATTGTTCGTAACACTTAATTTATATATATAATTCTATTTATCTACGTTTATAGTACACAATATTTGAATATTAAAGAAAAGAAAATCAAAGCTTGGGCAGTCTTCACTTAGAGAAATAAATGTAATGTACGTAAGCTTTATTTAAAATAAAATCAGTTATTTAAAAATAATACACGTTACCAGCAAAGCCTAGAAGTATTATCATTTATGTTTTTTGCTTATGTGATATGCAGTCTAAAATATTGTCGAGATAATAATAGAAATGATTTTTGCAAAACAATAAATCTAAATTTTTAGCATCTTGAATCTTTACTGTATTCTCAGCTAAAACTAAAACACTTAAAATGTGTTAACATTTTAAGAAATATGGGTGGAGTGTATTCAAAAAAGAATACATTTTAGATTATTTTTTCAATGGAAGATATATTTTATTTTTTTTTAGATAAAATATCCTTTGATATTAATAAGACTACAAAACACATTAAAAAAAAAATAATAAAATTCTAAAATGTACTTTCATAGAAAAGTATGATTACTGAAATCAAAATGGTGTTTATATAAATAGAACAGTGGAAGTAATAACAATAATTAAGAAATGCTGATTCTTATTAAGGGTTTACATATTTTTTCATTCATTATTAATAAAATCATACCATACAGATATGAATTTGGACAAACTAAATAAAAATATTTTTAAATGACAAAAAAAAATTACAATAAATATTATTTATATTTAATTAAATTCGCCCATTTTATTTAAAGAGGTCAAATTTTTGGTTTTCATTATTTATAATGGATTTTAAACAAGAAGTTAGTCATCTTGAAATTGAAAACATAAAAAATACAACTGATTAGTGCCATTGATCACCCACATAAATTATATTATTTTTCTTAACTGCTTTCAATACTTCTGTCCTAAAAAAATTATATGATAAATATTACAATTCAGGTCAATGGAAGACTTCTATTTTGTTAAAAAAAAAAAGTGTTATGATATCAAGAACAGGCAGGGTTAGAACAAAGAATTATCGAAAGGATATCTACTGTACAAGCATTTGGCAAAATATTGTGGCACTTAACATATAGAGATTTGAACTAGTCCAATTAGGTTATCTCTATGTATCTGCATAGACAGAAAACATTACACAATATATTTAACACCGGTGATACAGGGCAATTACCCATTCTTACCATATTTATTCAATCAATTCTTAAATAGTTTCGACTGACGTATTTGTAGGACCATTTTTTTTACTAAAGAAAAATATGTCGGCTCCAAAAATGAAGCACAGAAAATGTGTAAGTTTACAGGATCTGCAAATAATCATGAAATGATAATAAAATAAAGACAGCTCTTAGGGTGATATACGAACTTGCAGTTAAAGGAAGGTAAGGTTATTAGGAGGAGAATTATTTTAGATATTTACGTGTGACTTCACTGAAGTTAATGATTGTCAGAAAACTTCTTAAGGAATGTACTAGATTTGAAAGGATGGTAATGAGCAGGTTGAGATGAATACAAAACAGTAACATCAATACTGATCGGGAGGTGATGATGATGGTCACTGTTTAGTATAAAGCAGAGGGTTGGCTGCTGAGAAAGTGAAGAAAGGCTTTCCTTTGCCAGGAAACATATATAGTTGTTAGAAACTGAAATAAATGCAAAAAGTATAAAAGCCATACGCTGGACCCAACTTCGTAATAATTGTCTGACAGGATGTAACTCAATATGATCAGTCTTGAACATGGTAATAAACTACCCTGATTTATTTGTTGGGAGAGGTCATTCTTTTTTATTGCACAACTTTTTTTCTTATTCCCAAACCTATTTCTCTATTACTGATTTATGTAATTGCAGATCTGACTCTACTAGATTCTCCATACTAAAGATTTGTGGGATCTGAAAAGTCACTGATCCTTTGTAGGAAGGCTGTTTATGTAGTAACTTAATAATTTTGGTTTCTGCCTGGTGGCGGCATACAACCCTAATGACTTTTAGTATCTGTTGTAAAAAATCAAGCCTTGTAATCGCCTCCCAAAATAAAAACCAATATGATAATTTTTCTCATTGTTAAGACAATAAACATAAATTATCATCATTCCACAGAGCAAAAATGAAAACTCTTTGAAGGGGTTAACAAATTTAATATAGAAAATAAAAAAAAAATCCCATTTGGCAAGATATATTTATTATATATATATATTTTTTTAAAAATTAAATTATAATTTAATTTTTTTGTTATTGATAAGTTACAGTAGGTAATTATTATATATTAAGCTACTTTTAATTGCAAAAATCATAACTTTTATTTGTAAATTCACATTTTAATAGCTTTATTTTTCTATTATTTCAATTTATTTTGTTAATTTGATGACACTACTAGGCTTGGCAAACAATATATATATAACGGACTGCTAAAAATTGAATTAACAAAACATGTAGATATATTTATAATTTGTACATATAATAACAATTATTATTAAATTATGAATATATGAGCAAAGTTTTTTTTATATACATAAGTAATTAATTAAAAAATTATTATAAATTTTACTATAATGTTTTTGTTTATTATGCTAACTGTAATTTCTTATTATACATATTTTGTTGACATTTTAAATAAACTTAAAAATTATATTAATATTAACCCCAAAGCTGGTACCTGCAATGTATCAATAAATTTCTTCTAATTATCTCAATCTTTTAATAAATATTTTAATATTTGTTGAAAAGTTACACGTGTATTATCTATAAATAATTTATACCTTGTTCTAATTAAAAATTAAAATTCTTAAAATATATTTTATGAAATCTTTTAGGTATTTTTTGCATTAAGTAGGGTTTCTTGTTTTAGAGAAATATTACAAAAAAATTAAATGCTAATCAATTAATTACTTATATAAATTTTACATTCTAAATATACATTTTCATAATAATTAAAACACTTCATATTACATTATATAACAAGATAAAATAATAATTATTTAATATTGCTTTGTGGAATTCTGGACAATATAAATTTTTTTATCTATTCTGAAGAATATAAAGGAAAAAGGATAAAAAAAGGGTTGATCCAAGAGGCAATTTAAGCCAATTGGCAGTGCTAATAGCCTATAAAAGCTTAGGATCAGGTCTATCTCTACCAATATTCTGCTGTATTTAATGGAATTATACCATAAGAGGAGTGGGATTGATTAATGTTTTACAGTTTGGCGCGCTTAATATCTGTTACAAGCTGGGAACTCTGGTGGGAGATTATTACTTGATACAGTTACACAACTCATGATCATGTAATATAACACACCAACATTTAACTCTAAAAATATTAATCTATACAAAAGAAATATGGGAAAAACATTATTATGATAATAAGACAAGCTTTATCTTTATTCATAGGCAGCAATAATATATCTGAGAGTAAGCAAGGACCAGACTAAAAGCTGGGTTAACTTAAAAGTTATTCAAAATACTAAAATAAGTTTATAAAGTAGTATAATTTATTAAAAAAAAAAGGAAGATACAATATGTAACTGTAGCAAAATATATTTTAAACACTGATCAATCAGTTTAATTAATAGAAAATACCAGCTTGGGGATAATAAAAATGATATATAAAATACATATAGGTAGTTTTCTGAGTAGTTGGAAGGGACTGTTACATGAGTAATGTTATTTCCTTTCCCCAGTGAACTCCTAACCTATCCAACTTCTAAGAAATTTATTATATATATATTATAATAGTATCTATTATTTTTAAATAAATAATAATTATTATAATAATGGATGATAATGTTTTTGTGTACAAATATAAATAGAAAAGTATAAAATTCAACTAACATTTTCTCTACCTATCTAATTATCTACTTATGATAATAATAATAATAATAATGATGTTTATTATATATATTTATATAATTTTCAATATGTTACATTAGATATAATAATAAATATACACAATATTTTTTTAAATTATAATTATTAATAATTATAATATCAATTCATACATTTAGCAAAGTGCATGAATTTAAAATTATTATTATTATTATCATCATCATCATTATTCTAATAATATTATTTACTTATAAACTAAATGAATCCAAAAAAAAACTTAATTAAATAATTAAAAAGGTCTTTATACAAATTGGAATTAATGTATATATATATATATAAATATTATATCTTTATCTGCAATATTTAAGTATATTATACATAAAATACATACAGTTTCCAACATGAGTTTTCTTTATTTATAAAAAATTTTTATATATACTTCATGTAATTTTTGGCTTAAAAAAAAATAGTTTGAAATTTCGTAATATTTCAACAGTTAAAGAATTGATCTTTTAAGTTAAAATTATTATTTGCAATAACCTTTATAGTAACTTGCATCCATGTCAGATTTTTATCATATTAATCTTTATTTATAAAAAAAAATCTAAAAAAAAAAGAAAAAAACTAATCTCAATTATAAAAATGTTTTTAATAAAAATAAACTTCCTCTTTTTAGGCACAACATTATCTACCATTATTTATCTAGAAAAAAGTCAGTTTCAAATGTGGATTTCTGATTTACTGATACCTTAGTAGTAGTAGTATATGTACAGTAATTTAAGTAAACTTATACATATATCTATTATACGCATTTAAGTAATAAATATTATTAGTAGAGTATAAGTATTAATTGATACACTTTATTTATTACAATACATACGTCATTTATATTACAAAACTGGTACCAGTTATTGTTCAAAAAAAAAAAAAGTAGAGATTTATGTAAAATCAAGAATTCTTCAATCATATTAACATAAAACATGTTGAAACATATTTTTCTATGTGTAATTTAAAGCTATTGAATCTCCGATAGAGTACACGAACAGAAATTGTAATTACACAATTGTGACTTTCTACACCAGATGTCCTAAAACAACTGTCAATAGCGCTCTTATTTCTGAACAATGTGATGAGCCAAATCGGCAATAGTATAACATGTAGTTGAACTATATATATATAACCATAACATGCCAGACATGTTTTGTTCACTAGTCTACTGTAGACTAGATACAGAAAGCGAAGAATGTTTATTTTTATACCCGCATTTTCATGCGAGAATGAAATTAAAATGGAGTAATACTGTACGATTTGATAATGTGTTCGGACTGTGCAAGAGGTGAAGGATGTACATAAAGAAGTATATTCAAGTGAAACAGTATTTCTCCGGTATAAATTATTTGTTGAAGGTGGCAAGTTGGCTGTGCTAATCCTGCACATTGGCCGACTTCAATTATGATTATTGAGGTAAACATTAATCCCATAACACCGATCATTCACAGTAATAACCCTTGAATTCACATTCCAAAACCATAAATTCATTGCATTCTGAATAACTTGAATACAATGAATGTGTTTAATGCAGGATCCTTGCGTGGTGAAGACAGAACACATGAATAACCAGTTGGAAATTTGCAACTAGTGAATGGAGATGCACAATGGCAAATCAAATTTTGTAAGGTCATTACTTCCAATGAAATATAATGAGAGCAATAACAATTGTGAATAATTATTGTACACTAATAAAATGAATCTTTATTTTAAATTTATTTTTTCAAATGTGCACAGCACCAAGAATTCTTTCCTAAACTACCTCGCAGCCCGCTCTCTATTTAGCTAATAATTGAACTACAAACCTACACCTTTGCCAGATGGTGTTTTTTTTTTGAAATACAAGTGATACTGAAAGTTGTTTTGGGGCAGCCTTTGTAACTTCTCCATCTAAAACCAGTGTGGAATCGAACACCTTGACAAATTTATTCTCTTTTATTGAAACCTACATAACATACACACATATACGCATATGCCCATACATTTACAATAATATTCTTTACATATATATATATATATAATATATGTATATTTATTAATTTTTTATGGAAATTCAGTAATTAATAGAAGCAACCTATAAATCTTTAACTTCAAAATCTCAGATGCTTTACTTTACAGAACATAATGAATAAAACAGATTAATGTGAATTCTTCCTTTATTATTAATAGTGGTTAATTATAATTAATTTACATAATATAATGGATAACAAAGGCAAGATATCTATTTTAAGTTGATATAATTTACAAGTATCTTTCATAAAGATATTTTAATGTTAGCAACAGTTAAAACTGGCTATGTTTTCGGCACAGGATTAATTACATTGTAAATATGAAAAAAAAATCTGAGGTAGATAACATACTATAAGATTACAATTTCTTGGAGTGCTAATAATTTACTGTCTACTTTTTAAAGACATTATTACAATAAAATTATAAAAAATAGACCATTAGAATTTACTTGTTATATGTTACTCACTTATTATTTTCCTGTCCAAATCATTTGCAGTTTGTTTTTATTTTGTTCATACTTACATTTTCCATATTATTTTGTGTAACATAGAATTATGATGGCTTTATTTTATTTTGTATTTTTGGGTTCTACTGTTGTTACAGTATACAAGTACCTTCATTATCTTCCAGGTACCTTTTTGAAAAATATAACAGTTATTGAATGTTAAAAAAAGAAAATGTTTTCAAAAGTGACAATGTCATGTGTACATAAAATGAAAATTAATTTTTTTTCTTCAAAATTCAACTCTCTTTATAGGCAGATGATATTTTAATACGATTTTTATTTGTGAGGTATTACATTTTACCGTATCATTCAACTATTATGGTAAACAATAATGAAATAAAATCATTTAATAAATACTATTAACATGGTGATAACGTTTGTAGACTTCAAGAAACCATACGATAGCATCCACAAAGAATCCCTATTCAAAATTCTAAGACTCCTCGGACTAAATCACAAACATGCGATGTAGCCCCATGTTTGAACATGTTAAAACTAACCCTCACAAACACTACGTCAAAAGTGAAATTAAGAGATAAACTCCTAGAACCATTTAAAATCAAAATAGGGCTGCACCAAGGTGATGGGACTCTCCATTGCTACTATTCAATTACACTCTGAAAATTTTAATGAGGAAGAATGGCTCAAAATATTCCTTCCAAAAATATTTTTAAAAAATCTGCCTTAGTTTTGCCGACGACTTGGAACTGTTAGCAAACGACACAGACGAAGCTAAAACATAGGTATTAGAACTTCAAAACATTGCAAATAAAATCATTATTTCAACAAAAACTTTGCTAATCATTATAGAAATTAAAAAAATAAATGCAAGAGTAATTAATAAAAGAGCTCATCTGTTGGCTCTTAAACTGAATGTTGTTTAAAAATTGTTAATTACGATATGATAATGTTTGGGATTAAAGATGCAAAAAGCAAATGATGCAGAGATGGAAATAATTCTTATACTTAGGAGCTAATGTAAATACAGATAAATTAATTAGAATCCATACAAATGAATAAAATACCATGGACAACCAAAAAAGTGTGATAAGTGAATTAAAGTGGATGAGGTTTTAAAAATAGAGAGTAGGAGTAAATCAGATACCTGATTAGTCACAGGCAGTGGAAGAAAGATGAAACAATTTTTAAGTGAATTAATTTTTTTTTGTTTCACTAATGCTGATCATTCTTCAGTAAAAAAAAAGGATCTTGTTAATACCTTTATAATTATACCCCCTTTTGCACATCATGAATGCTGTGTAGGTTTTATGTAACAATTTAAAGCAACACTGCTGAAATTTGGCATCGAATCAAATTATTTTGTAAAATGACAATTTTTATAATTAGTAGGTTGATAAGACTTGCACCTCACCAAAGTTGGTTACAATATTTTAATCAACATAATAAAACCATTAAAATTAAATACTATACCTTTACGATTAAACAATGCAAATGAATTACTTGTTTTTATTGAAATGTTATGAGTTTTTCACTTTCTAAACTATAAACCATTATTAGCCAGGGTTGGTACTGAAAACATTCTACAGATGCAGCAGCAATCCATTAATGTTTAAATGATTACAGAAGCTCATTTTCATTAAAAAGTTAAAGTAAAGTACTAAGCTCAATAAAAAGATTCTTAAAAATTGATGGATACCATTATCAATAACATAACTATAAAAAATTGAAGGTGGAAAATTAAGGAAAGAAAAAATAGAATGATTTTTTATTTTTAATAGACTGTATGTGTGTGTGTGTGTATATATATATATATATATATATATATATATAATAAAATTAAATTTTTCCAGCCACTCTCCAAAGCCCATCTTCAGTCTGGAGTCTTTAAAAATTCTTTTTATTTATATTTACACAAATATAAGAATAAATTAAAATATAACAAATGTTTAGAACAAATATTTGTTGGGTTAAAAGAAATTAAAAATATGTTTTCTGTTGCTGTAATAATTATTTGATTTATTTAATCTCATCATTATATGGTATATTTTATATATACATAATACATTTTACTACTTATTACTTTATTATATATATAAGATCAAATAATATATAGTACATATATAAAATATATGTATACAATGATTGCATTAAATGAATCAATTATTACAGTACTGTATTAGCAACAGAAAACATGTTTTAATTTCTTTTAACCCAACAAATATTTGTACTAAAATTTTTTTAATATTTAAATCAATAAGTATTCTTATACTCACTGAAGATGGACTTATGCCCGAAAGTGCTTTGATATGCATAAAAAAGTGAAGGTAAGAAGTTTCATGTTTCTTTCTATTTATTCTGTACTTTGCAGAATGGTTGAAAAAAAAAATAGTATTAGTGTAGAGCTAAACTTTGTGTACAGAGGAAATATAGACTACAAGAAATCTAATTTAAATATATTTACACACACACACAGACTAAGTAAAAAAACTTCTAGGACTAAAGCTATAAAAACAGAACAAATTTTACTTGTATAGAGAAACCTTGTGAACAACATAACCACCAAAGCTGATTCTGTTTGGGTTAATGGATTGTATTGTATATTTGTTTTGTTGATATTTTTAAGCCCATTGTTGATTTTTAAAACAAATTACAAACATAACATTTTGATTTTTTCTCAAAAAAAAAAAAAAAAAAAAAAAAAAAAGAAGAGCTTCAGAAACATTTAAAATGATAAAAGAAGCTATGTCAATTTTGGGTGTTGAATAGTGATTTTCTAGTTTTTCATAAATGATGTGAGATGGAGGCCAGCAATCAATTGTAGCGATGAAAACATTAAAAACATGGGCACTAACTACTTGCAATTTTCATAAAACTAAGGATTGCATTCTGCTTCATAATAGTGCACCAGGGTACATAGTTATTTTTATACAGCAGTTTTTTTTGGTAAACTGGCTGGATGACCCTCAACACTCACCAGATACAGTTTCTGTGATAAATGTCTCTAGGGCTTTAAAATCCATCTAATTATATTGCATCAAAGGGAGGCTATGAAGAAGCTAAAATTTACAATTACCTTTTTACAATTTTTAAAAAATTATTTTTATAGCCTCAGAATCTTGGAACGTTTTGTACAGATTTTCTTAACTTTTCAGAATTTTAGTGATCTTGTTTTTTACTTTAAATTTTCATATAGTTCACTCTTTATTAAATATTAATATCACATTTGTAGTGAATGTGTTATCTTAATTAAATTTGTTAACTAAATTTGTAAAGCTTGTTTAAGTCATTTCTAATTACCACAAATATCGAATTCTTAATATCATTTTTAATTTTGAAAAATCTTTGCCAGAACCTTTAAAATAATGTTAAAAATAGGGTTATTTTAATGTCCATTAACATCTTTCTACGATAAGCAGTTTATTAATTCATTTTTAATTCTTACTATCAACAGTCGATTACTTTAATTATATAGCAAATATTTTAAGACTAATTGGTAAAATATAAAGAAATTTGACATTATGACTGGCAAGTTTATTTGTGTAATAAGTATGGAAAAAGTTCCAAATGTAGTTGAAAAAAATCATTGGAATGTTAGAGTACTGGATAGATAAATAAACTGTTAACGATTACATAATAACTTTGTGATATTCAGGCATTGATGATGAACATTATTTTACACTCTCAATATGAAAAAAATCCTACCGCATCATAGTGTTATCATTTTTTTTACTGCAAAGTACAATAAGCAAAATAAATCTGTTCAAAATATTTGATTTAACATTATCTACTTTGTTTATTTTTCTTTTTTGCTTTATATAACGTAACATAAACAAATCTAATTTTTCAAACAAAAAAATTTATGCAAAAATCAAATCTGCTATCATTAAAACCAAAAAATAAGCAGTATATACAACCCAGTATTACTTTGTTAATCCCAGCTTATTTTTTTTGTAAACAAAAACTTTTTGAAGAATGTTACAACTAAGCTAAAATGAAGTTACAATAAACTTTCTCCATAAGTGAGTGTAATGGCTTCTGCTTCCAAATTTTCAGTTGTTTTGCTGAGATCAGCTTGTCTATCTATCCTACTAGAAAGCACTTGTTATTTGATAAAGAAATAACTTTTCATAAAACTGTTAAAATTTTATCAATTACAGGTAATATTCTAATGAACCCAAGAACCAAAATAAAGTGTTGAATGTCTTTTTTTTTTGATGCGATACAGTTTACCATAAATCAGTATTAACTTGGAAATTCAATATAAAACGGAGAGGAATGACAGAGTATGTTTAAAAACTAGAAAAATTTTATTAAAATTTTCTCTAATAAAAATTTCATACTTCATTTTTAATTTAATTTGATATATATATATATAAAATAATTATTTCTATTATATACAGTAATTTAACCAGTTCTTCTATTGTAAATATACTGCTAAAAGAGAATAATACATAATATATTACTAATTAAAACCTTTTTATTCCTTTTTATTAAAAAAGAGATAGAAGGACCACACATAAGAATATTTTACAAATTAAAAAAGATAATCATTGCGTAACAGACACTTTAACATCATTTACAGATGTGTAGAATAAAAATAATGGAAGAATATAACTGGATAGTCCATTAATGAATGTATAGTTAATTGTGTTATCGGAAGTTAATCTGAACCGCAATTATCTCACTAGACGTTATGACTTCTTCCTGTAACCAAAGTTAAAAAATTGTTTTGAAACAATTTGGAGAAGTCCTTTATAGATTAATGTAATGATAAATTAATAATAAAACCTGCCTAAAAAAAAAAAAAAGAAAGAAAAGAAGTTTATTGAGTATTTCTGATATGTAACTGTTTCATCAAGATGTCTCCAAAAGCAGTAATTCACAATGGTTCAAACAGACAAATTTGATTTCTAATTTGTTTTATCTTTTGCAAATGTAGATATTTCAGTCGAGATAAGACTACTCTTAATGCACGAGCTAAAGTATCAGAGTAAGGTAGAAGGCGATTCAGGAAATGAACTGTGAACAGTCCTCTACTGGAAACATATGCAAACATGGATATAAAAGAAAAAGTATAGTTTTTAGCCTTGTAATAAAAAACCTTGTAACTACAATTATTAATGCACTTTTAATTTTACAGAAATATCTTGGAGGAAGACACGAACCATTTTTTGAGCAGACAACAATAAACCTATACAATGCAAAGGGAGTGAATTTATAGCTACCATCTACAAAAAAAGATTGTCATATCATAGTGGGGGTCTCAAAAATTATAACTATAGATACCCAGCACATGTAGAAAGTTAACTTGCATAAAAAAATATTTATAAAACCTCTAGTTGTAGTTAAATAGTTCAGCCAGATTATAAGACGCAACAAAAAAATTTTTCTTAAGGAAATCAAGCCTTACTTCAGGTGGCACTTAAGTAATTGAAGGAAACTATTTAAATTGATCTCTATAAAACTGTTGATTGGTAGCACAGTGCATATATTCAGGGTAAAAATGTTCTGATTTACTGAAAAGTTGTGGGATGGATATCCATCCATTATTTGGATTGGTCTGGAGATATTCTTTAGAAGGAGTTGTATTTCTCACTTTAACAGTACTTGTGCAAATAGATTTTACCTTTATCAGCAGTCATTCATTTCCTCCCATCAGAAGGAAAGATCACGAAGAAACAAAATATGATTACAGAAAAATATTAAGGAAAAAAGACAGTAAAGCTAAACTGCTAAGTGAAAAACCCACATAGAAACGGTTCGGTCACTTGTAAACAGAAGACAAATGTGATAGTGCAAAAGATTTTATTATAAGATAAAAACAAGTTATATACCCGTGACACAACGAAGATTCCATAGTTGGATGTTGCAACTTTTTTTTTTTTTTTTTTGTTTCACCTCCGGAACCACCGTTAGGTTATATCTTCAGAGGATGAGATGAACGAATTGT
>JAAAKQ030008088.1:0-18528 GCA_010016005.3 Zanna intricata | reverse complement strand
GTAGCTCCTCCCTGGGTTGCGCAATACTTTATTGGAGGTCCGACCCGGGGGGGAGATACAAAAAAAAAAAAAAAAGTGAGTGGTAAAATTAAATAAATGCATAATATTTATAGTATAAAAAAGTAACTCGTTTGGCTAGGTCTCGATCTCGATCGCCCGGTTTACTCGGTACCTGGTGCATTAATCCTTGCGGCTAAACCTGTCTGTCGATCTTACAAGCGAAATTTGTTCTATGCAAATTGTGAAATTACATTAGTTTAGTTAGTGCCAACTCTACTACCGCCATACCTCCCGAATTAAACATGGTATGCTCGCGCGCTTTAGTTAGAACGAGAAAAATGGAACAACTTACCCTGAAAGCAACTTTAGCTGAGTGGCGAGAAAGACCTACAACAGTCTGTCAGCTTGTTTTAAATAGCAATCCTACAACCGATATATTGGTGAAATAGAACTTTTTTGAAGGAAAGAAAACAACTAAGACTAAACTTTAGTATTTTGGTACGATTTGTAGATAAAGTAATGTTAGTCAGCTTTCATAGTAATTGAGACTCCATTAACAAAACTAATATTAATAATTTAACAGTTCATTTAACTGAGAATTAGAAAAAAAGGAGACAGATAAAAATCCAAAGAAAAATAATTTTTTCAGTCGAAGGTGTAGAATAATGTAGATGCATTTGGTAAAAGAAACGAGTTTTAATATTTTTATAAATCTCAATCAGCTTGCATACGTTTTAAATTTGATTTGATTAAATGTAATATTAACAGCAAATATCAGTGTTTAAATAACAGTATTATCATATTAATTTTTTTTTAGCTTGTATCCATACACATTAAATTCCTACGCTATATTAGACAAACAGAAAATTAAAGCATTTAAAAAAATGGTCACTAAATATTGCATACCTTTCCTGTTTCCTCTTGACAGAACGTAATTTCAAATACACCATTGGGTTTTTAAATATTTCCGCTTTAGTATTTTTACTTAAAATCGATCAAATAGATTATAAAATACAAATACAAAACGATTCTAGAAATCGAAGTTAGGTAACAAATTAAGTAAATAGTTTTAAAAATCGGTTTCTTCAAACTGCTCCAAGAGGTTTGGGAGCTGGTACCGAATGCATTAGTATTAAATGAAAAAACCGATCTCCGAGGCAGAGTCGTGGCGTCTCTACATTTCATCCGGAGGTTTCAGATGGGCTGAATCCCAGTCAGGCATAACATTCTTTCATACGTAAGGTTCAAATCCTAGTAAAGGTAAAGGTAAACTTTTATACAGATTTGAATACTAGATCGTGGATATCGGTGTTCTTTCGTGGTTGAATTTCAATTAACCACAGTTCTCAGGAATTGTGGTTAACAATCTGTCTGTCTGTCTGGGATTGTAAAAGACTAAACTTTATTCATATTCATACATATCATCCTAATTCATCCTCTGAAGTAATACCTTACGGTAATTCCGGAGGCTAAACAGAAAAATAAAAAGAGAGAATGACCGCCATTTTGGAATTTTCTAAGGTAAAATTTTCAAAATTATTTATTACGCAGCAGATGCTGTTGGTATAAATTCAACAATTTTCACTAAAATAATTCAATCCGTTCGTAATATATGTTTTTATTGAAAAAACACAAAATGACGAACAGTGAAAACTAGAGAGACAGTGTATTCATCTACATGAAGTTTTTTGTTTATTTTGATGTCCCGAATCAGTTCTTTATTCACGCATAAGGTAAAGAAGTCGACATTCACAAAAATTTCCTATATTGAAATTTTTGAAGATCTAAATACTTTTCCTTCAACTGCTACATAGGAACAATAGAGTTATAGGGGGAAAGTAAAAATTAGGCAGTTTTAATAGCAATTGGAGCAAACTACATAAACAAAATTTAACTGGCAAAATACAGTTGTAACTATAGTGCTCTTAACAATATAGTAAAATCGGAGATGAAGGACAATATTAGGGATCGAACGTTAATACTTAGCGCATTTCAGGAGGTACTTAAATTTTGGTATCAGGAGAGAGTTTTTATCTTATATACTCGGATAATCAAATACTAAAATATTTGATCCACCGAGGGTTCGTTATTAGATAATTACTGAATAAAATTGAATTTCCAGCCTTGAATTGCTTAAAAGCCCGCTTCAGGATAAAAATCAATTCTATGTATACAAGGACATTCAAAGATCTGTCATTGTTTAAACGATCGAAATAACTGAAATTAGAACAAATTAGGAAATTTGACTCTCCTAAGCTCTGAAAGGTCGTCAAAGAAGAAAATGTTTCCTAAATTTCCCGGAAGATCGATTCTGTAGGTTATTGAATCCTATATTAGGATTAGTGATCTCGGGTCGGATAATCAAGATCACATCCAAACGACAGCAGATATCTGATTTTAAGAGAAATGGTACAAACAGTTTTGTTTTCATTGATGATATTTCTTGGCTCAAAAGTGGTTAAGTTTCTTAACGAAAATGTGGACTGACTTACTACCACCTAACTGATTTATGGATTACTTATTATTTATGGATTAATAGGGGCTTCTGATTTTGATTCTGCCACTTGGTTCAATTAAGAAACTGTTTTAAATTTAATAACTTGGCCTCTACTCAAGCTACAGCAACGCCGAAAGGAAGTAATCAAATATAACCCTAATAATTCGTTGGAGTCGGATTCCGGGCCTCTTTCTCTGTTCGGAGTCTACTAAAATATCGAGAAAAAAAATCCTAATAACTGGAGAACTGGATTCAAATTTTTTTAATATTATGCCATAACTTTTTTTGTCTCAATCTTTGATCGATGGCACTCCAGAAAGGTCAATAAAACCTCGAAATTCAATTTAAAAAAACACGAAAACCTGTTTTTTTCCAACTAAGCGTGCCGATTCTAACCAAACTCCATACAAAACTTCCCCATTAGATAACAGATAAATCAAATGAAACAGAATTTATTTTTGAGGGTTTTTTTTTTAAGTGAAGTTTCTAATTTCTAGCTTCACATACTGAAATCTAAAATAAAACAAGGGAAGTAAAATTTTGAAAATATTCAAATTTTTACATTTCAAATCATCGCTCCTTATTTACACAGATTTGTGCCTAAGAATTTGAAAAATATGTCTAATTTCTCGTGGTATAGTATAATAATAAACTTAACAGTAAAAATCTGTGTTGGGAATAAAATCATTTTATTCTTCTGTTCATATATTTCGTTAAGTAGCCAAATTTCTCAGAATGATTTCGGGGTAAAAATCTTTAATTAACATGATTTCCGATTAAGCGATGGAGTGTTTTAGAAATAAAATCGATATTATATTAGCGATATTCAAAAAACAGAAACCTTTTAACAAAAAAATTTAGTAGAAACTCACTTAAAGGAAAGTCAGTATATTCTGATCAAGCCAATGTTTATTTTTATGGATACTCCAGCGACATCAACAGTATTTGACGAGCAATGCTCAAACCTATGTAAGAGAAGAAAATCACGTATTTTTATGAAGACACCAATTCACAGGTAATATGCTGCATACCGAAATATTCTGTCAGGATATGAAAGAATTTATATTCTATAAAAATTTGATTCTTCACACTACCCTAAAACAATAATACGGATTAGATAGAGTGAGTATAAAACTTTTATATGATTAAAGGATTCTAAATACAGCAAATTTCAGATACGTAAAATATTGAAGAAATTAATTGAAATTGATTGAAATATTAGCAAAATATTGCATATTAACGGGAATGAAGGGAGAAAAAATGTCTAGAATATTAAGAGAGTAAATAAACATGCGGTAAAGAATGATAGCAAATAGCCGAGTCTTTACTCTTTAATTCGAAGGATTGATTAAAGCGAATTCCTCTCGCGATGTTCTGACGAATTTTCAGATTCGAAATCTTTCGAACGTAGTTTTTACGGACAAATCTTTTGGTTTTTTTACTGCGTTAGAAAGTATTAATCTATCTGGATCTATTTTCGGAAATATTATCAAAAATATAGGTCCATGCAAGTAAAAACAACTGATAATATTGATAAACATAAATTTTGGCACAGTGGTTTATTATATTTCTAACATAAATTTTTGATATATGTACTACCGAAGATAGTACATTTTTTTTAAATGCTTGATTGCGGGTCCGGCTCCAGGGGGAGATAAAAAAAGAAGGAAAAAACATAAGTTTTTACAAAACATTATGATGTGTATCAGATAAATGGTGAATTAAATGATGTAACATTTATGAAAGTAAGATCCGGAAATTTTCATTAAAAATATTTGAAAAATAATCATGAAAAAATTCTGTGATAATAGTATTCTAAAATTAGCAGTTTATTAAAATAATATTACCTAATTTTTAATCAATTAGTAAATAAAAGTAGACTTAAAAATGAAACTACTCCTGATTATTTACAAATTTTTAAAAATAATAGTTTTTTAACAGTTATGGCTCGTGAGCATTTAAATTATGAACATAACCGCGCCTGTTGAATTTCCTAATTAGAACTAGTTTTTTATGACGTTTTGCATGATAAACAATTGTTGTTTCATATGGGATAATCTACTTTCAATTATAGTAAAATTTAGAAAACTACTAGCCTACTTTATTCTAACGAAGTGCAGTTTATAAACCTACCGTTGTTAACCATTCTTAGAAATTTCAATTTAATTCTTCTTGATGAAAACGTTGCTTGAAATAATAAATGCTTTTTTATATGGAGGTCTGGTCTTACGTTATTATTACTTCTAATTTCAAATACGTAAGATTTTTTTTTAGTAAATAACTCGATTACTATTCGTTCTAAGTTTTGTTTATTTTTGTTAAAGAATACAAGAACAATTTGTGTACGCGTGTTTTATATATCTATATACAATAGTTTATAAACTGATAAGACTTGCTTACCGCTTTTGACTGCACGATTCCCTCAGTTTATATGCGAACTTGTCGAATGTGTAGTTTCTACTGCTTCTTAATAACAGAGCTTAGGATCTCCCCACCAGTTAATGAAAGACTGAGCTGCAGGTATCGTGAAGAATTATTCACAAATAGTAAAGAAATCCTGTTTTTCAATGACAGTAATCTTTTAACCGTAAATATTATATCTCTACTTGCTAAAAATATTCTGCTTGCATTTTTTGTAATAATTAAAAATTATTTAATTATTATTAAGTTCATCTTGATTTTAAGACAAGGAATTAAAAACACTATTATGGGATACCGATGTAACGTTACTGACGACCCCATTAATACGAGATAAATTATTCAACTGTAAATTGTAAATGCAGGTCTTCATGGACCAAAAGAAAAGAAAAGTATTGTCTTTATATAATCCAGTTTTACGTCATTTAATAAGTTAAATGAAAAATATTTGTTAAATATCTGAAATCGATACTATAAATATATTGGCGCATCAATGGCACCATTATGCTATTTAACAATGGTAATTAACTGACAAATCTGTATTTGGTACTTTACTAAAATAATTAAAAATGAACTGGAAATATTTCAATTTCTCTCTTGAAACGATTAAATTATTATAAAACAAATTTGTTGCCTTTTAGAAAAATCACCTTTTAGGCCTGCTGTTCAAACTTTCTGTTCGAGGTTTTCCTCGGATAAACCCGCTTTTTGTACGGGTTTTCTCATTTTAATATGAAAAGATGCATTAAAATATAAAAAGGATACTATAATTTTTACCTTTTTTTTAACGGTCCATGTTTACATTTTAACGACTTTTACTTTTTCTAGTGTTTTTACAGGTCGCGTAATTTTCTTCGGTTTCACACTTAAGAATTATACTTTATTTTATTTGTTAGATATTTCAGCCACTCTATATATTCTTTTAATCGGTTTCTAGAAGGATCATTTTTAATACAGTAGTAACAATAATTCTATCTTGAAAAAGTAATCTCGTGACTACTGGTGGCTTGATCATGAAAAAAAAACTGATAGCCGGGATTAACAAAGAGTTTAATAGAACAAAACAAACAAAAAATCATAATTATTTTTGAACAAGAGAGAAATGAACTCCATTCTTAAAATTTCCTCCTAGCGTTAGATAAAAAGAGTTTTAAAAATAATAAACTCTAAAAACGTTCAGTGTATTTACAAAATTCCTGTTGTTTTATTATCGTAAATTTTTTATTAGTTCAAAGAGGCACGCAACTAATAGGTCTGTTTGAGATGATTGAAATTGGCAAGTCTTGAATTAGTTGCATGAGACGCAATGTGCTGAACACTAAATTATCTGATCGTTTTTTTTTTTAAATGTAAACTATTCTGAGCATTTACAATAAGCCTTCTGAGAAACACAAGTTAAATGAGCATTTACAACCTAAAATATTTTCAGTATTTTCTTATCGTACAATACCATAAGTTTCCAGAATATTTATTTCAATATTTAATCATTCAATAATTCAACTTCTTAAACGGGGAAATATGTTTTAATTATTTTAAAATTTTTTGACGTTAAGATATTTTTTCCCTGGAGAAAAATGTTTTTTTTCTCGAAATTTAATTTATAAGGTCAACAAAGCACACATCCGCCTTATAAATGTACAGTCATGTAACACGTCTTTTATAAATTAAGTTAGCAAACAATAAATAATCGACTAATAAATTTATTGAACAAACTGTCTGCGACCTTGAATAAAATTAAAAATCATGTAATATATTCTTTCCCTATAACACGTCACACAACCAAACTTTTTACGTTTTACTTTCTCCATTTAAATTAAAGAAAAAAATTAGAATAAAAAAAATTGCCAGCATCACGAGTGGGTAGATATTATGGTTGATCAATGATCAATGTGAATAAATTTCTTCTTACTCATTTACCCTTTTTTTTTTTTTTACCTCCGTAATCACCGTTAGGTATTATACATCAGAGGATAAAAATTAATGATGTGTAGCGTGTGTGAAAATGCCATGTCTGGCCGGGATTCATACCCGGGACCTCCGGATGAAATGCTGAGACGCTACCACTCGCGCCGCGGAGGCTGGCTTACTCATTTACCTAAGGACCTAAAACTATACAAATTGAATACTTTTCAAATATTCCTAAATCTCAAAAAATAAAACAATGTAACAAATTGTCATCTTCCTAGATGACAGTGTTGTTTCGTTTAATGTCTTTGATCTCAGGTGCAAAATATAGTTTCTTAAATCGATGAAGCAGTTCAGTAGTTATAGAGCAAACATAAGCATACCACTATCCTCTTATTATCCCTTTCTGATAAAATGTTTTTATCAATTTTCTTCAATATTTTTTAACATTAAGAGGTAATTTTCATTGAAAAAACACTTGTTCAGAGTTAAAATTATAAAGAATATTTTATAAACCCGAACCGAGAGTGAAATTAGAAAATTCATTTTTCATTTTCGTCACAGTTGCCAACGTTCACGTAAAGGATAGTGGTTAAATAGATTTACTTTTTTTTTTTTGGTTTTTCTTGGGCGAAGAACGTTTGGAGGTTATCATCGCCCGGTATAAAATTTGTAAAGGAAAAAAGTTAATAACTGAAAATGAAAATCTAATATCACAGCTAAACTTTTCTTTTAGAAACACTTAAAACTAATATCACAGAAATAAACTAATCTACTTTAACCTAAAACTAATATCACAGGTCATATAACTAAAATAAATTAAAATACTATAATATTAAACTACAGGCTAAAACTTACAACTAATAAAACACAGAAATAAAAAAATCACAAAAAACTTAGAAATAAAACCACAATCGGGGGGGGGGGGAATTATATATATTTAAAAAAAAAATGAATATAAAATAAAATAAAAGTCCGTGAATGGTGTAAAGGGCCCCTCACAGATAACGAAAATAAACTTCTAACATTTAAAAAAAGGTCAGTGAAGAAAAATAAAATAAAAACAAATTTATCTATACAATAAAAATACAACGCAAACAAGTAATAGTATACGTTAGATTTTATGAAACATATTTTTATGCTTCGTAGAAATAACATTATTTAACCATTTCTTATCATTACACAGGATTTGGCGGATATTTCTGGATAGTTTAAATTTGCGACGCAACGCCACATAACGTACGAAATCCACGAGTATGTGACGCACAGTAATGCGGCAGTTGCAACGTGCACATAGTGGTACGGGCTCTTCTGACATCAGGTAATGGTTCATAACTCTGGTAAGTCCTAGTCGCAATCGACAGAGGACCACTTCTTCATAAAGGATTTCTCTGAATGAGGAATCCCTTGGCAACACAGTCTTTGATGTGTCGGAGTTTGTTATCGACGGTAGCCAGCCACTCGTCTTGCCACCTTGACCGAAGAGACTGCTTTATACAATTAATGAAATCGAAAGTAGCAATATGAGTGGTAAAAGGAGGTTGATTACATGCTTCTTTAGCAGCGGAATCTGCACTTTTGTTACCTGGAATCCTTACGTGGCTAGGAATCCAACAGATGTGTATTGCGGTGGTTACACTCAGCGATTGCATTGTAAATCTCAGTGACTAAAGGATGTCTTGGGAGTAAAAATCTTCCAAAGCTTGGAGTGCACTACACGAGTTACTACAAATAAGGATATGACGATATTTTGGATTAACCCTTATTTTGGATTTCAGTACCTTATTGATAGCGTACAGTTCTGCAGTAAATATACCTGTAATTTTAGGTAGAACGAACATATAAGTCTATTGTTGACAAGAAATGTGCAACCAACTGTATCATCCTGTTTTGATCCATCTGTGTATATTATTGTTTCAGGGTTTATATTGGAAACAATATGGTGAAAACATTGCTGAAAGAAGATAGGTGGTGTTGATTTCTTCTTGTATATGGTAAGATCAAAAATAAAATTTATACTGCTGATTCTCCACGAAGGATATGAACATTAACACGCTGGAAAAACGGAAGGTACGTCAACGTTTAAAATATTTAGTAACCGTCTGGCACGTACATCCATAGCTGCAGTATAACGTGGGTCGTCTTCATATCTTTGAAAATTAGGATTCGAAAAAACTGCGGTAAAAGCCGGGTGATTCGGTTGCCCTTTAAGTCGGGCCCAATAAGATGTTAGAAGTTGGTCACGTCTATCCCAAAGTGACGGTTCACCGCACTGGACTTTTTATCTTAGTAACAGGGCTTCATCTAAAAGACCCTGTAGCAAGACGAAGAAAAGTATGGTCTAACATCTTCAAAGCGTTATTTTGCGCAGAAGAGTAGGCGATACAGCCGTAATCTAAGCGGGAACGAACTAAGGAATAATAAAAATGCAATATACATGATCTATCAGCTCCCCAATTTGTATCGCTAAGAACTCGTAGCACGTCTAGCAGTTACTAAGTTACTAAATATAAAGTAACTATAACAAAGTAATATTATTACTTTTTGTCATAGGCCTTTTTTTGAATTAAACTTCCATAGTTTTACTTTTAAATAATCAGTAAGGCAAACACAGCCAACACCCAAAGGTTTCTTTAATACTTTTTGTTGATCTGTAAATTAAATTTATATAATTATGCACTTCCCCTAGATTTCCTGCTGATGGGCCATTCTATTTGATAAGGGTGGATTGGTTTCACTGTAGGAATGTATTTGCAAAAGAACAGAAACAGTAATATCATTATGAAACCATAAGAGTGGAGAAGTAAATGATTTTTTATTTTATCTTTTTTTATAAAATGTCATTTTTTAATCAGTAGCTTTATAAACAGTTTTTAATCTACAGTCTAACAGAATTCATAATTCTTTTTAAACATTACTCCTCAGTATTTACTAATAATTTTTTAAAAACAAAAGAGCATTTAGTTTTACATTTTGAGTTTTTTTCAATTGAATTTTTTAAATTGTATTGAATCTGATGTTTAGTTTTCAAATCGCTCTTACATCCATCTCCCATGATTTGGGAATCATTGACAAAAGATCTATTGACTGAAAAATCTTTGGGTAGATATGTGCCTAATGTATGAATCAAATGTTATTTAGAACACTTAAGTGCAACTTTTAAACTTGTAAAAGGTAAACTAGATTTCTAGTAAACAAGTAAAAATAATGAATTGGGTTGTTTTGTTAGAATTAACAGTTTTCATTACATTTTATTAAAGACAAAATTAAAAGGTACATTGACTACAGTGGCGTTGTTTTTAATTATGCTCTGAGAAAAATTCATTTTTATTTTATACGGCGCAATTAATTTTCGTGCAATTTTTATTTCATACTGTGTAATTTAATATCACATGATAAAATGGTAAAAGCTTTGACGAAAATAATGTTATACGGTTAAATTTAAGAAATATAATAAAAGTGTTGATTTAAGCATGATCCATATAATCTTTACTGATTAAATTACTGAAGGTGTTCTTCTCACATCATTACATTCTATAGGCTTTATCTTTTCACAAACTTCTTTGCAATTTCCTAAAAACTTTTCCAGTGATTCAAGGTTTAGTTGAGTACTTTCAATTTTCTTCTCCAATCTACTTACACGGTCCAGTAGTTCTTCAACTAGAAAAAGTAATTGAGTGTTATTTTCAATTAAAATAGCCATTTAACACATATTCTACGTTGATCCATTTGCTATTTGTACTAAGACTACTGGTATTTAAATAGAAATGGATTATAGACACTGATAAATTAAATAAAAGATACATTTATTGTATTTCAAACTAAATTTATAAAAATACAACCGATTAAATTAAACACGAGAATTCACCACGAGCACAAAATGATACTATTACCTCAAAATTTCTAGCAATGAATACACAAGTCCGAAAAATTTGGGTTGTGGAATGTTTTTTTTTAACTTTTGATGGTTGATTCCTATGTAATTTTTACAGCCATCCGAAAATAAACTTCATTTTTTCCATTAAGTGAGGATTTTTAGCAAATCACAAATTTCAAAAAAGTTGAAAATTGCAGAAATGTGATTTTATAAAATAGACATAATTTTTTTTTTTTAATAATAAATTAATATTATATATCACTTTTTTGGCTTATACTATGCATTCTTATAGATAAACAGTTGAATGGAAGAGGAGGAGGGGGTTTTGTTGAAGATGAGACGGTGGTAGAGCATGCCCGACAGATTTATGACAAGACTTAACAAGATGTAACATGTTTATTGACAGCTCCACTCATGCACCGTGCAGTTTCAACCATCAGCGTACGTAGATCGAGTTTTTTTTCCGTTTTCCTTGATCAAAACGCGTTTTTGTCGGTGACAAATATATTTTCAGGCTACCAAGCAAACTTTCCGTTTTCAAAATAAACGCCGCAAAAAATTCTCCAGATTCTTTTTTGTGCACTCCTTCATTCTTCCTCCATTCTTTGTTAAGCACTTCTGAATAATAGAGGCGCTTATTCAGCGCAGGGTTAGCGGCTACATAGTCGCAGTAATCCGTGACTTTTTGAGCGATCGAAAAATAACGGTCGATTCTGAGGAAAGGGAGCTACATTTCACCCTAGGCAGAAGGGTTCCTCAGGATTCTCCATAGAGTACACTCCTATAGAATCTGGTAGTGGACGGAGTGCTAAGGTTGGCACTACCGAACAAGGTGAACCTCATAAGATTTGTTGATGACATTACTGTCCTTATCGAAGGTAAATCAAAAGATTAAGTAGAAATTTTAGCCAATTCAGCCATTGACAAGATAAGTATATGGATGGGCGCTAGGGGCCTACACCTGGAGCCAAAGAAAACACACGATCTTGCGATAGTGAGTCGTCGTCAAATGCGGCCCATAAAGATAAGAGTAGACGAGTCAAAGTGACAGCGCAAGCAAATGCTAAATATCTGGGAGTCTAGCTACAGACATACATACGTTTAAAACCACCACATTACACAAATTTCAAAAAAGGCTGAGGAAACAATGAATAAACTCAGCAGGTTGATGGCATCCCTGAGTGGACCAAGCTCATTTTGACCGGGACGGACTCAATAATGTTGTATGCGGTCCCGGAATGGGTTAAAGCCTTGGAGACCAAAAGAAACCTGGATAGGCTTCAATCGATTCAGAGGCAGGGGTACCTCAAAATAATCAAAGACTATCGAAAAGTGTCTGCACTCGCGGCGGGGGTACCCCCGATCGGCTTCACCGCACGATTAAGAACACGGGTGTACACGGGGACCCCTAAGGGAGACGCAGCAACAATGCTCCTCGAAGAGTGGCAGGAACAGTGAAGAACAGCCACGGTTTCCAACTGGAAAGACGGCTAATTCCAGAGATTGGCCCTTGGCTAGGGAGGGACCATGGGGAGGTGAACCACTTCCTCTCCCAATTCCTCTCCGGCCATGGGGCGTTTAACGATTACTTATTCCGGTTTGTAAAAAGACAATAATATCCGAGTGAAGCTCAAGTTAAGGAAAAACACAGAAGAGGTAATGGTAACAATGTTAAGCAGTCAAGCCAAGGATGGGAAAACACGCGTAGACGGATAACTAAATTGATTCGTACAAAAGAAGAAGAGAAAGCATCCTGGCATATCGACTGACCAAGGAAGCCCAGGAGGAGGGGACAGCCCCCTTCTGAGTCGCAGTCCTCACTTGGGGGATGGGATGCGATGATGATGTACAGGGATCACTGTGGCAGAGAGTCGTTTGGTTCACACATTCACAAGGAGGAGCCGGGGAAATGGACAGCCCCCCGCTGAGTCGCCGTATGTTCCAGATTTGGGATGTGTAGCAATGAGGATGCACGGGGACTCCTATCCTGCCGGCGGAATACATAGACATACACACACCCACACTCACAAAAAATTACAACACCGACAAATACCCGTACACACACTCATTTTCCATCTCTAACACAAGAAAAAGCGTGGGTGTGTGTGTGTGGGTGGTTATTTGAGTGAGTGAGATTCTGTTTTATTTTATTTTTGTTTGTTCTAGGTATTGTTGAGACAGGTTCAGAGACACCGGAAGCCAAGAAGATTTTCGATAACAAGTTGGACAATTCCTCCCGAGACTGCGTTATTCTTAATTGCGGGTCCAGTCTCGGGGTGGAGAAGAGCGGTGAGGGAGGTTTGTATGGGGCAGGTTATTTTCGGATAACAACACCTTGGCGGAGTCTGTTAGCCCGTTAGCTAGCCTGGGACGGAGAGTGTCCTGGGTCCGAGCCCGATACACCCCTCGATGACACCCCGTGGTGGCGTGCGTAAATGGCATTCCTTCATCATTGACAAAAAAAGATTCGTTTTATTATATTTGTGAAGAGTTAAAAGTGGAAAGGCGAAAAAGAAATATAACAATTTTCGTTCAACAAGTGAATCTCACGTATTTCGGAGTGAAAATAGGAGATCAAGACAAAACTAGAACAGTTTGCACGAGTTGAAGCACTCAGACGATGGTCAAAGACTAAATAAGAAGCGATTAGATTTGGAATTCCAATGGTGTGGTGAAAGCCACAAAATCACGCCAATGATTGTTACTTTGTTTTGACTAGTGATCACGGTTTCAGTTTGAAGAATAAAAAAGAATCGTCTATCCAAATATGCCATCCGTATTACTCCCGGTTCCTCATGACCCAGACGTACCAGTGCCAATTTCACCAGAAAATAAACCTGAAATTGACAGTTTCACAAGTGATTTAAATGAAGATAACATTGAGGTGTATGAACCCGGTGATAGCTATGCACCAGTGCTTTATTCACAGATTGAACTAAACGATTTTGTTCGACACTTACATCTGACCAAAGAAAATTCAGAATTGCTCGGTCCGAGACTTGAAGAGAAGAACCTACTAGCAGCTGACACCTCATATGGCAGAGAAAACTATTTTCTTCCATATGATATATTTGGACTTTTGGCTCGATTTAACATTCCTTACGAAAGAGCGATTGGAGATTATTCATAGATTCGTCCAAAAGAAGACTCAAAGTTCTCCTTCTTTGCAATGGGAATACGTAAACGTCAATACCCATCGGATATTCTATCTATCTAAAAGAGGGTTACGATAATTAGGAATTCGTTCTTAAATTAAATACGACAATTATAAGTAGATTACGTGCGCCGATCTCAAAAAAATATCGATGCTCCTAGGACAGCAAGGAGGATACACAAAGTTTCCTTTTTTGTGTGAATGGGATAGCAGAGACAAATAAAATCATTGTATAAGGAAAGGTTGGCCAAAAAGAGCTTCATTAGAACCTGGAACAAAAAATATGCTCCGAAAAGCTCTCATACATCCGAAAAAGGTTCTGCTTCCACCTTTGATATCAAGTTAGGCTTGATGAAGCAATTTGACAAAGTCTTACCTAAAGAAGGTAAATATTTTAAATACATCTGCGACAAATTTCCACTCTTATCAACTGCCAAACTAAAAGAGGGTGTCTTTAGTGATCCTGACATTAGGAAACTTCTCAAGGATGATAATTTTGAGAAACAAATGGAAGTTGCAGAAAAAGAAGCCAGGGGAGCCTTTAAAGACGTAGTAATCAAGTTTCTGTGCAATAAGAAGGACCCGAACTTCAAATCAATCGTTGAGAACATGCGGCAGAAATACTAAAATTTAGGCGGTTCCATGAGCTTGAAGCTTCACTTTCTAAATTCACATACGGACTATTTTTTCTAATACTCTAGGTGCCGTCAGCAAACAGAAAGGTGAGAAATTTCATCAGGACATGAACATAATGGAAAGGATTATCAAGGAAAATGGATGATAGCAGACTATTGCTGGATGTTACACCGAGATGAATCCTATAGAGAAGGTATAGAAGGAAAATCGCGAAGCAGAGTATAAACCATCCAAAGAAACTTCGAAACAAATAATATTGTAAGTATTTTACATACTTCATCATTAAGGATTGGTGAAGAGGGGGAAGGGGGTTCCCAAAGGTATGAAGCCTTGGTTACGAGGTACGTCATGTACCCAATAAAAATTAATTAAATAAATAAATTTTAAAATGTACTGAAATAGAAATTAGGCTTATTTTGTGGAAATCTTCATTAGAAATTAAGGGATCTTTTCTTTTTTTATAAAAAAGACCTTTTCATAAATCTTACCTTTATTATTCTGAATACTGATTTCGGATTCCGAGGCGGTGACCGAATAAGATGATACACTTGATCCTCTCATTATCCTCCTCGGATATTTGTCGACTTCACAACGGCTATTTACTCGTGACATAATAAAAAATTTCTGAAACGAAATTAAATGTTTTATTATAGAAAAAATATATAATCCTGAAAGTATTATTTAATACTCATTTCGTGCAAGAAAATTTAAAAAATATATCTTTAAAAAAGTATATAAAATTGATTAACTTAAGCACTGTAAAAAATAATAAGTAATAAATTAATTAAAAATTATAAAACCCCTTCGTGATTTGCCAGTAATTATTTTACCTTCTTGAAAAAAAAATCCTCAAAAATATATTTCTAAATAATCATGTGATTAAGATAATACAAAAGATAATTTTTGATAAAAAATGTCTGAAAATTATATTTGAAATGGGCAAAAAAACTTTGATATTTTAACCATAGAAACGAAAATTTTTTTCTCTTTATTTATTTTAATTTTATGTAGCATTGAAGGGAAAAAAAGGATTTACAAAAAATAATAGTCATAAAGGATAATTGTAAAGTTTGGTGATGGGTCTTGCAAATTACTATTAGTAACATTTCATTTACACTTTTTAATTTATAACTTTACACTTTACATTCATTATATTTTTATGTTATATATTTCACTTTATTACATTCAATTCTAGAAAATGGTAATAGCCGAGCTGTAACGGAGACCGCCCACTGACCGCGGCCACTCAGTTTATGGCAAGGCAATTATCCTTAGCGGCCGAACCGAAGGGACGGTATGTATAACGGTACCTGTAAGTGGCGATACTTTTAAGTTGCTTTATCACAGCCATATACATCATACGCATGTTTATATTTAAGTATTGCATAGTATTTCCCATTATTATATAAATATAAATTCTAGCAAATAACATTTATCTAAACATGTATTAAGTTCCAACAACAGATCAAAGAAATTCATGAATTACCTACAAAGAGTAAAAAAAAAGTAATTTAATTTAATAAATAATTTTTTAAATAGACTGAATGTGATTCACTTACTATTTAACTTGGATCTACTGAATGTAATACTTTAAATTTAACTTATACAATTAAAAAATGTATATTAATGGTATTGTAAACAAGTCGTTTATTACACTTATAAATTGTTGTACAATGTGGATTAACACTTTTTGTTAAGATTATCCTGGCTTTTATTTATCTCACTCTCTCTCTCTCTCTCCCCTCCCTCCATCCCTCCCCCCTCGCATTTCCCCTCTCTCTCCCTCCCACCATCCATCTCACCCTCCCCTTTCCACTCTCCTTCCCCCTCTCACTTTCACCCACCCATTCTCTCTCAAACTCTCTCTCTCTCTCTCACTCTCTCTCTATCTCTCTCTCTCTCTCTCTCTCTCTCTCTCTCTTTTTATATATATATATATATATTTATTTATACAATAATTATACAAATGAACACAATTTTTGTTTCTTAACATGATATACATGATTTTAATCTGTTTTTATCTGCTGAAAACGATTATGAACTCAGAATCTTTCTATCACCCACCATTTTTGAAAAAAATTTTAATTTTTATTAAAGGATTTTTTTCATTTTTCAACTTATAGTTAACATTTTAAGCTCCTATATTGTATTTTGTTACCTCATTTTTATTTTTTAACTTTGTTAACATATGTAAATTATAAATAAACAATACTAGACAAATAATTAAATCATATCATAGTCACATATTATGACATCATATCTAATACTGAAGAGTGAGCCTTCATGGAAAAGATTAATTATGCTTGTGCAGGTTAAAAATATAGTTAAAACACAGCTGTGTTGTTAGTGGATTTAGGAATAAATTAATTTTGTTCAGTCTTATTGCTGTCTTAAGTTTGTTAATTGTGCAGTATCATAATGCCTCGAAATTGAGTAAAATGATGTGGATGCCCTTTGTTTTGAATGTGGTGAGTTTACCGTAAAATCAAATAGAAAAAATATTACACCTTTAATTGAAAAAGCATGTCATTTTACTTTCAATTTAAAATTGGTGATCAGGATAAGAGTGGGCTCCTCATATAGTACACTAATTGTTCTGCACATTTAAGAGGATGGCTGAAGGATAGTCCCAGATTTTAGTACATCAGACAGAAATTTCCGAATTTAAGTAAAGGAAAAATTAAAGAAGAAATATTTGTTGGTCCTCAAATAAGAGAATTGGTCAAAGATGATGTATTTAACTCAGTATTAAATAATGAAGAAAGTGCAGCTTAGGGTTCATTTAAAGACGTTTGCAAACATTTTCTCGGCAATAAAAAATCTGTCAATTACCACCGTATTGTTAATCAACTTACTTCAAATTGATAAACTTGAATATCAATTTCATCCTTATCCCATCCCATATTCTTACTTCATACACAGCTATGGGATGTTATATATCTTTGAAAATACATTTCCTCCAATCACATCTGGATTTTTTCCCGGACAACCTCGGAGGCGTAAATGACGAACACGGTGAACGTTTCCACCAAGACACTTCCGTGATGGAAAGCCGCTATAAAGAAAAATGAATACTAACATGCTAGACGACTTCTGAAGGACATTAATTCGGGATGCGTCTGAGGCTATTTATAAAACAAAAGCATCAGCGAAATAATTTAACACAGGTATGGCCATGCAAAATTATAAATTTTATAGATTTTAACTATATTGTTCCTTAATTCTTTATGAAACGTAATTTATTTAAAACTAAGGGTAATAGAAAAATTGTATTTACAGATCTGTAATGCACGCAAAAAAGCAATTCAAAAAATGGATATCACACTTAAAGAAACATTAAAAAAAAATTTTTTTTTGTCTATCAGTGTTATTTTACAAATTATTTTGAGGAATCATCTTTTATAATAACTGAAACTTTCTTAACCGTTTCATACTGTCATCTATTTTTATTTTTTTCAGTAATATATAATATTGTACTTGAATATTCTCGATTAAGTAACATTTTGGGATAAATGGGAACTGGAACATGGTGAAGAACAATTCTTGTAGTTTTTTATTCAATAAAAACAAATATATTTGGGTGGCAGCAATTAACTTCTACTACAAACAACTACGTAATCAATGAGGCAATGAGGCACGTAGAGCAGAACTGTAAATTATGTTGTTTTAATTTTTAATATATCCAGAAAGATTAAACCACGTTTAATTTGATTAAAAAAATCCTCCAAAACATGCACACAATCTTGAATGAAACGTTTGTACCGTCGATCGTATTGAAGTCGTCTGTTCTCTAATTTCTTCAAGATTCTCCATGTTCTTGCACTATTCGGAATTCAAAAAATTACATATTCTACAGAATTTTCTATAATTTTTTTTCTGTTTTGTATTTTTTATTGTAGGTTAAAGTTTATTTCATAAAAATTAAAAAAATAAATATCTTAATACTCTATCTTGGTTGATGGTTGATATATACAGAGTGTATCAAAACTGCACGGCAATCTCTCGGAAACGGATTCTATATCTAAAAATAAGAAAAAAGTT
>JAAAKQ030008077.1:0-11710 GCA_010016005.3 Zanna intricata | reverse complement strand
TTTTGCTTTAAGTTTAAAGTTCTCAGTTGTTGTAAAGTCTTCGGATCTACATATATATATATATATATATATATATAATAAAATCATGAATAGGATCGTCCCTGTTCGCCTGTCACGCAAAAACTACTCGACAGATTTTAATAAAACCTTGCAGTTCTTAGAGGCAAGTTATTATCTTCAATTAGAATTATCACGATATTCCTAATAGGAATTACGATAATGATATTCATTAAAGAAAAAAAATCCTTTTACTTGATTATACTTCTGTTACCACAGTAAAAAAAAAGAAGATATATAGTTCAAATCTATAAAAAAAAAGATCTATAGGAGTTCAAATCTATATTACTTTTAAATATTTTATTTTATAATTATTATTGTTATAATTAGCTTAAATTTCGCAAACTTTTTTTTTTATTTTGGCTGTCGATATTTAATCGTCAATAGTTAAAAAAATATATATTTCTTTAAAAAAAAAAGATGTAATATTTCTTATTATTCATGTTTGCAAAAGAAGATTAGAGTTTCTTAGTTCTCTGAAACAATTGAACTGCGTGAGTCTTGGTCAGCTGCTGACCGACAGCGCTACGGCCAGTCTAGAACTGTAATAAATTTTCAATGCAACTTGCAGTTAAATTCCTTACGAATTCATATTAAATGGCCAAATAAGAATAATAGTGGCTTTAGTTATAATGTGGAGATTAAGTTGGCAATCATGAGTATACTGGCGTCATATTCATGTTGTCATGCTCGTAAACGGAGAAGGAAACCAAAAGCCAAAACCAAAACACCAAAGCCAAAACGGAAAAGGAAACCATGTTCGTGTACAGCAGGAGCGTTATCAGAGCGTCTACGTTAAAAACTAGAGAAACGTTGGAGGAGAAAGAGCTTTTCAGGCTTTAAATATTATTTACTTATATTCTCATAAACATAAGAATATAGAACACAGTGGGAGTTCAGAAGGCGGAGCTTCATGGCTAAATGGAAAGATCGTGCAAAGGAAGCTCTGACCGGCTAGTAATGGTTATAAAATTAATTATAATTTAAAAAATTAATATAAAAATTAACTGGTTCGTTGCGAGTTTTGTATTTAAAAACTCGCACGGGTTTTTGCGCACGCAAAATATGATTAAATATTTTGTTTCAATATCGACGAAGTTGTATGATTATAATTTTGCAAGAAAAAATAAATGTTTAGTTGGTGGCTTGATATTTGTGATGAAATTTGTTATTTTATAATGGTTTCATAGAAATTTTCTCTCTACAAATGTTAATATTAAAAAAAAAAATCAAATTCTATTTTGTCCTTAGATATATGTTATCTTATTATGCTTACTAAAACAAGAAATAAGTTCGACTTTTTTTTTTAAGGTATTTCTTGCTGGAATAGCAACTACATAATATTTTTGGAACTGCAGCAAAAAACGTACAGTTAGTGTAATGACCATCAGGAAATTTATTAAAACATAATTTTAGATATTTCTTTTGCCTCTTTCACAAGCATTAAGTTTAGGTAGGTTGCAACAATTTTTTTCTGGTTTGTTGGAAGGCAAGTTTTATTAATGAAATTTAATTACATATAATTAAAAAAAAAAAGAAAGTGATTGGGAAATAAAATAACATATCGTTTATTACCGATATTTTGAAATGAATTATTAAACCACAAATTTAACTTTTAATATATAACGGTTGCAGAAAAAATTCAAGTTATTATATAATTTATTTTTTAATATAGTATTTTTATTTATTTGATATATTTTGATTGATCGAACTGTTAACTTGTTGTATAGGGTACATATATACTGAATACATAACATACTTTAAAATTATTTATATAGAGAAAGTTGTTTATTTCTAATCACACTGACTAGTAATCATGTAATGAGGTGTTTATGAATATTTTGACAAGGCTTCTCCTACTATTATAAATTTTAATCTGATTATTGTGATTTCAAAATAGAATTTAAATTTACTGAAGTTCTCAACATCAGACGGTATTTATTTTATGCTTTTTTTTTATCGTTAGACGTGCATGTTCTTCGTGATGATTATCAGCTGCTTCGAAGTTGAATGTCTTCCTATTGTTCTTTATCTTTTTTCCAGTTCTTTTTTTTTTTATTCCCATCAATCTTCTAAGAAAAAAAACTGGTTTACTATCCAGTAAGTAAGAGAGATCAACTATTATATTATAAATAATATAATGGAACGCTATTATAGTTCTATTTCCGAATGCAGAACGTTAACTAACGCCGTTAAACTAGACTCACATTATAAAGGAATAAACTTATATCGATGCAACTACTTTGCCAACTACGAATAGAAACTACATTTTTTAGTATTTTATCAAAGATTTTAATCTCAAAGATCCTGCCTTATTATTTTATTACACTACAGGTATTTTACTGGAGATTACAGTTATACAATTTTTAGTATATTAAATTAAAGAAGCATATTATTACCCTAATAAAATTAAACTGATTTTAAATTGTCTATTGTAAAATACTCACTATAATTCTAAAACTAATACTGTTTGTTAGTAATAACAGAACGAGTTTTGTAATATGAGAACCGAATGTATAGAAGAACGTCCAATAACTATTGAGATCAATTTACTTCGATGGTTATTAAAATTAATTGTTAATAAATATTTACAGCTACATTATTTTATTTTATATTGAATGTTTATATAAATAACGGATGTCTATAACGTATCATTACAGAATTTGTAACCACAGTTTTCAATTAAATAGATTATGAAGAAGAAATTTCAGCCTTGATATAAATGTTTATCTTTTAAAAATAAACTGTTATTATTGTTTAAATTTTCATAAAATAAAAGTAAATTTCTTTATTAACATTCACACTAACGTCTGCAGTAACTCAATACCTTATGATTTTATAATCAATTTTAATTTATCGTTGAATATAGCGAGAATAGCTATATTAAAAGGAAGACTATAGTGATCACGTCCAAAATTGGATATGGGTTTTTATGCAACGTTTTATGGTCCAACTAGTTCATCTTGACCATTCGTTCTCAAATTGAGCGATAATGGCACCTTGTGGGCGCTGAAGGCCTTCATAGGGGGACGGTAAAAAGTCAACGGAAAATTGGTGGCGGCCTAGGAAGGCGATCGCTGATTAAAAAAAAAGAAGGCACAAATTATGTTTTCCTGATATTTCAAACTAAAAGTAAATACCTACTACAGTAGTATAAAAAATTAGACACCTATATTTTATGATAAAAAAAGATTGTATTCAAGCCATTTCCTTCCACTTTGCAACAAAGATGAGTAGAGAGACGAATAAAAAAATATATTAAAGCTTAAATACTCTACTTTTTGACAGTATACTTCAGATTTCAAAAATCATCAAATTAAAAAAAAAATCAATGACAAATAGCTCTTATTTAAAATGTATATTTCAACTCTTTCTTTTCTGTTTAGCCTCCAGAACTACCGAGAGGTATTACTTGAGAGGATGAATGAGGATGATGTGTATGAATGTGAATGAAGTGTAGTCTTGTATAATCTCAGGTCGACTACTCCTGAAAAGTGTGGTTAATTGATACCCAACTACCGAAGTACACCGGTATCCTCGATCTAGCATTCAAATCCGTATAAAAATAACTACCTTTACTAGGATTTGAACCTAAGAACTCTCGACTTCAACTCTAGATCAGCCCGGTGGGCTGTACATTTCAACTCAGAAGAAGGATATGACACGTTTATAAACAATAATTGCAATTGCTGTTTTTATGTACGCATCTTTAAAACAACAATTTCAATTATTATTTTTAACAGATGGTAAGTTTAAAAATTTGGGGGCTCTAGAGAGTTTTTTATTCTTAATCTTGGCGGTGGGCGAAAAAGTTTGAGAATCAGTGATCTAAACAAAAAAAAAAGCCATTTGTAAATACATATATATTGCACTGCTTTTGACTTTATATATCGGGATTGAACCAACCAATTTTATTTAAACTTGGCTCAAATATTTATATGTACTGATAATTTTTTTTTTCAAAATTCATTAAGGGGTTAAAATTGGCTTATGGTGGATGTTTTATGTGTCGTGTTATTGTTTTTCGGTAGTGCTCAGTGAGTCGGCGAAAATTCGCCGCGACGAAAAAATTTGCGTTTTCAAAAATCAAAAATTAAGACAAATGTTGGTAATTTGTTTTGACTCCAAAGGCATCAACCACAAAGAAGTTATTCCTCAAGGTACTACTGTAAATGCTTCATTCTATCAACAAGTGCTGGATATCGCATTTGCAGAAGAATTGCATGTGTTAGACCCAAGTTGTGGAGAGATTGTTCATTTTTCCTCTTGAACGATAACGTACCAGCGCATACCGCAGCTATTAACATTCAATTTTTGGACAAAAAAATGATTCCTTTGTTCAGCCACCCACCATACTCGGGATTTGAATCCCCCTGACTGCTTCTTATTCCCCAAATTAAAAATTTACTTGAAATGGAACCATTTTGCATGGATAGACGAGATAAAGAATATTTAACTGTGGTTCCGGAGGTTAATAATAGACGAGATAAAGAAGCCGTGACAACGAAGTTAAACAATATTTTAAAAAGAGGAGTTTTTGAGGGTAGAAAAGGCTGAAAGATTGAGCCAACATCTGTGTTACTTCTAATGGATATATTTTGAATAAAAAAAATTTGTTGAATAAATTTTTGTAATTTTTTTGCGTCTTTTATAGCCACAGTCTTAAAACTTATGGTATACTGTATACGTGTTGCCGTTCAGTTCTGGGTTGATTTTTTTTATTTTTGAAATTAAGTTAGTTTTTGTTTTATGCGTTGCTTTAAAAGTTTTTAATTTAATTTTATTTATTTTATGTACATAAATATATAGTGTTTATTATTATTATGATATGATGCTTTGTTGTTTGAGTTGTTTCCCCTTTCATTATATGTTTATGTATATATAAAGCTACAATAAACAGCTATAATATATATATATAGTAGCTGTTTGTGAATAACATTAAATTCTGTAATTTTTTCTTCATGTTTAAAGATACTTTAAATATTCTATTAATAAGGTATCTATATGCTGCCATTTTTACCCCCGACGGCTGGTAATCAAAACGAATAATTATATGTTTTAAGACAAGAAATTTCGTTCTTTTACCCCTGTTTATTTTTGAACGAATTGATCTATCAGAATCCGGTTTTTGTTGAAATGATTTGTTATTCCCTAAGGAAGATTTTTAGCTGTTTAAATATCCGAAATTGTGTACTGCTACTGAATTACATTTTTAACGTGATTGAATTTTTATAAACCTACTCATAGGAACACACCTGGTCTTCGCTAGCAAACATTCTCTTTTATGTATGCGTTTAGAGCAACTCATTAACGAACATTTTTGCCGTCGGGGGAGTTTTAAATTTTACATTTTTTCATGTTTGTTTGTTTGTTTGTGTTTGCGTGTACACGAGCATGCGTGTGGTTTGAATGTTTGGAATCGTGATGTCTGTCAGTGTTGGTTTCGGTTTATATATTATGTATTTTGATTTTGTTATTTTTAATTAGTTTTAAGTGCTGAATATTAATTGAATTAATCCTAGTTCTACGTTGAATTTTTTATATTATCATTTATTTTCTTTAGCAAACGTTAATTTTTTTTTTCTCTATTATTTCATTTAATTAATATACGTTATTGACAACGTATCTAATTATTTTTGTTTTAGAATTTGTTTTATTTTGATATTTTCTTCCAGAGTTTGTATGTAAATTTCAGAAATTAAGGTAGAAATTTATTATCTTATTTGCCGATCTTATTGTATTAATATTTATTGTTATACATGAAATAATTATATATATATATATATATCATTATTATAATTAATTTTGTTCAATTTTACTTCACTTACTGTTATTTATACAGATTTCAATCAGAAGTTTTTAAACGTGTTTATAATATGAAAAGTTGTAAAGTTTGTGGTTTTATTTTTTTTTTATGTTAATTAATTTATGTGTCCTTCAGAATTTTTTTATTACAAGTTTACTTACGTATTTTGTCTGGTATTTCATTTTAGTTGTTTTGTATGTTGGAGCGAATTTAAATTTTAATGGTCGTCGAAATTGTAGTCCTTTTTTTTTTTTTCTTTTTTTTTTTTTTTAGTTGATAAATGAACTCATGTGTGGGGCTTTTAGTTGTAATTTAAAACATGTTTTTTTTTTTTTAAGTTATATATTTATTTATTTTTTAAATTAATTTTGTGGTTTATTATTTTAATCGTCTGTTTTAATAGCTGTTATAATATATATATATATATATAAATATAATTTTAAGAACAGGTTATCAATATGTTATTTGATATCCTTAAACTTTTTCAGCTATTCTGCAATTTTCATGAGGAATTTAAAATAATTTAGAATTAAAATATATAATAAATAAAAAATTCACTTGATAAAATAAAAGACATAGCAATTGATCGTCATAAGATAACAATTTTATTATTTTATATTTTAAACAATATTTGTTTAATTTTATATTAACAATAATTTTATGTAATTTCAGTTTTAAATGAAAGAATTTCATTGCTATTTTTTTTCGTTATAATTTAGATTAAAATATTATTTTAAAATATAGTAATTTAAAAACTATAAAATAATTTAATATTATTTAATTACTTTAAAGTAATTAAAAAGTTTAAAATATAGTATTAGAAACAGCTTACCAATATATTATTTGATTTCCACAAAGTTTTTGGCTATTCTATCATCTTCAGGAGGAATTTATTATAATATAATAATATATTATTTTTATAATAATTATATTTTACCAATTGTGCTATGTTTGAAAAACTTTCTTTCTTTTTTTTTTTTGTTTAGCCTCCGGAACTACCGTAAGGTATTACTTCAGAGGATGAATGAGGATAATATGTATGAATGAGATCTTGTACAATCTCAGGTTGACCACTCCTGAGAAGTGTGGTTAATTGCAACCCAACCACCAAAGAACTTAATTTATATTTAGTTTTATGTCTTTTAAATTATAATTTGGAGATATATGACTTGAATTTCTATTAAATTAAATCATTAATAAAATTTACATAATAATAGAATTATATTATTTTTATTTTCAACATTATTTATATTATTACAATGCAGTAATATAAACCATAATATAACTTTTATATTTGAAGTACTTCCTCGGTGAATCTTTAAGAAAATTCGCAATAACCTTCTCTAAAGGAATAACAATAATACTTATAAAGATTTGAAAACATCGTTTAACGTCATATTTTATTTGGATTTATTTATACTGTATATTTTTTTATAGAATTATTTTATGTATTTTGTATTAATTTAAAATATATATGCTTTCATAACCAACGCTCAGCAAGAACCAAATTAATAAATTGATGAAACTTGGTAAATTTTTTTTTTCTTACGGTATCTATATTTTAAGTTTCAAGTGCAAACGAACGAGGACTGTAGAATAATCGGATTTAATGGATTAATATGAAGTAACAATAAAATTTCCTACTTTTTGAATTTCTCTATAAAATAATATAAGTATCAACTTAATTTTTGGTGAGTTTAATCTTCACGCAATTATTTTAAAACCAATTTCTAGATGTTTCGACCTTGAAAGGGGTAAAGAAAGATAAAAAAATTCTGAGCAATGTTAATTCTAAATTAGATATTTGTAGATGTAATGTATAGATTACCAGCTCAATAGATTTGAGCTTGTAAATATTTTTCAGATAGATATCTAAAAATAATTTTCGGTAATTTAAATTTATATTTTTAAGGAGTGCTATGTTGAACGGAAAACAAAAGTAATGAAAGGGGTAATAAAAATAATTTAGATGACCACTGAATATAAAAATAGGAAGAGAAAAGATTATGGAGGTAGAAGAATTTTTTTATTTGGGAAGTAGAATTACTAAAGGTGGGCGAAGCAGGAACGATACAAATTGTCGAATAGCACAGGCGAAACGAGCTTTCAGTCAGAAATATAATTTGCTTACATTAAAAATTAATTTTAAACGTCAGGAAAAAATTTTTGAAAGTATATGTTTGGAGCGTAACTTATTATGGAAGTGAAACTTGGTCGATCGGAGTACCTGAGTAGAAAAGATAAGATACTTTGTTATTCGAGAAAGTTAACAATCTGATTGGAGGGTAAAGTGACAAATGAAAAGGTGTTGGGGCAAATAAATGAAGAAAGAAGAATTTGGAAAAATATAGTTAAAAGAAGAGACAGACTTATAAGCTACATATTAAGGCATCCTGGAATATTCGCTTTTATATTGGAAGGACAGGTAGATGGGAAAAATTGTGCAGGCAGGTAATGTTTGGAATATGTAAAACAAATTGTTAGGAATGTAGGATGTAGGAGGTATGCCGTACCTCCTACATCCTACACGTTTTTATTAATATAGGATGTAGAGGGTAAGGGTATACAGGAATTAAACGACTGACACTAGATAGGGTATCATGTAAATCTTCATTAAATTTGTCAAATAATTGAAGACAAAAAAAAAAGTTGTACGACGCGGCAGCTCAACCAACATAGACCCTTTACTGTATATGCGACGCGACTGGCTGCACCTGCCTTCGAGTATTGATTAAAAAACATAAAATAAAAATTGACTGCGACGGGAAATGCAAATAACTCAAAACGCGAGCGAAGCCGCGACGGGGATGCTAATACATATATATATACATATATTTTTTTTTTTTCCGTAGTGGTGGAGTTAGTTCCTTTAATAACCCGCAACAGCCATCTGTTTTTTTAAAATTTTATTTTATTTTTTATTGTAATTGTTTTGATCTATTGAAATAGAACTAAAAAAAAAAAATATATATGCATAAATAAATTAGTACACGGAGTGAAATTAAATTGTAATTAATATAAAAAATTTTATTATTTTCTTTTATCTATATTAATACATTGTAATAAGTTGATAACTAAATATTCATTCATTCCATTCATTAATTACATATATCACTTTAATGATTTTTACATTACTTGATAACATATATTGTTTTTACCTATCTAAGCACGAAGGTGTTCCCTGCGATCAGATTCAATTTTAATAGTTCACTTCCTATTGTGACGACAGCCGTTTTTATTTTATGCTAGTTTTATAGTTAACATTTATAATTGAACATTCCCTTCCTGCTTTATCAACTAGTTTTACTAAGTCAATTATTCATTATAATTAAAATTCAGTTAGAAAATAAATAAAAGTTACTTTCATACAATATGAAAAATAAAGCTTTTTTTTTTTTTTAAATTGTAATTTGTTTTCTGATGGTCTAATGAGGATATTTTAATTCGTGTCACAGGTTATATGTTATGTAATACTTCCTTAATGAGGATATTTTACTCGTAATTCCTTTTATACCTTTAGTGTTATATAATATTTCCTTTATTATTATTATTATTATTACAAAAATGTATCTGTGTAGAATAATAATTATTGAGCTTCTGTCGTTTAAATTGTTGAATATAATTGTTAATGGTATAATGTTGTTTTCTTTCCCACCTAATAATCATTTTGTTGGCAAAGCCAAGTAACAATCTGGCGGTTTTATGTACTAAACTTCTTTATGTGTATCTGATAATATTCGTATTAGTAAAATATATTTTCATGATAAATAGATCACTATAATTCCTTTAATTAATTTAATTTTCATCAGTATAATTCCTTTAAATATAATTTAATTTTTTTCTTTTACAATATCATTTTTATAACACTAATTATTAATTTTATTATATATTATTTTATTGTAAAAAAAAAACTAATTAAAATCTATACTATGTATATATTTTTTTTAAATATTTATTTTTTACTATCATATTTATCCTCTGTAACTAGATGGCTATCAGTTGTAGATATTCACAAATTATTATGTATAAAAAAAATATTTTATTAATCAATAAATATTATTTTTTTTATTAATAAACAATTCTTACGCAAAAATTCAAAAAAAAATTTTTTTTTAAGAGTATTTATAGAAATAAATACATGTGTTGATAAAAAAGTAACAAAAACTATCTTAGGCAATTCCAGTCTAAGTCGTAATGTTAATTGTTAAAAAAAAAAAAAAAAATTTATTCAGATTGCTCACTGTAACCCAAATTTAGGTCCCTTATACGAAGTTAGATAAGGTAATTATCTATCTTTCAGACGTTCAAGCAATCAAACCTATTAATTAAACCTCACTATGAGCAAAATTCAAGGTAGGAAATAATTATTTCCATATGAAAAGGAAAACTTCAATAAAGTTTTCCTTTGTCGAAATACATTAAAAAAAAGTTTTTTAATAAACTTAAAATTGTGCAAGATGTGTCGCACCCTATCGTTAATCAATAGTAATGTAGTCGTATATAATTTTTCGAAGAGGTTAGTTTCTCTATCTAATTCAAATTCCTACCTAATTCCTATCTAATCCTATACTATTTTTTTCTCGTTTGTTGTGGATAAATCTCCCTTTTAATAAAGTAGTTTTGTGATAAGTTTCTTTATAATATTAAATATTTACATTTAACTGTTACACATTTTCACTTCACTACTCTTTGTTCCATCTTGATTTGTTCGTTTTTGATTGTATTGGTTACACTATTATTGCATTTTTTAATTTTTTTTTTGAAAACGTTTGTTATTCATAGAGTTAACTAAACATAACATTAACATCTGTATATGATAATCTAATCGTATACATGTAGTTAAAATAGCTATACAACTTTTTTTTAAATACCTTTTCCTATTACTCTGTAAAAAAAACAAAAAAAAAAAAATTATCCTCAACTACTTTGATAAGCTCTGAGGTTTGTCAGACTGCAAATGAATATCTGTTTTGTTATCTCCCTTTAATGACTTTTTTCAATTTAATTAAACAGATTATATTTTGGCTTCGATTCAAACTTCGATTTTATAGAGCTTTAATGATGTCTCAAATGCACTGTTCTTTTCGTAGTCGGAAGAGATTTTATTACCATTCTCTTGCTTTAGTATTATTTTAAGTTGCAGTTTTATCTTTAGGAAATGTTAATTTTCTGTCATATAATTTTTTTTTTTGTGTAATTGACGGATGAATTTTTTTTATCACTGTTGCTATTCTTAGTTGTAATTATTATGGGCTAAATATAAAATATATCTTTATAAGAACATTACTAAATAAAACATTTACTATGTAGGAAGAAGTATAAAATCATGTTATTTTATATATATACGTAGTGTTTCACAAAGAAACAGATTTCAGGACGAGTTCTAACGTGAAAATAATGAAAAAAGTTTATTATAAACATGGGTCCGGAAACACTTCGCTAGCCCATTACGGCTAAATTTCACCACGATTTCTGGGCAGAGAATGAAATAAAACCATACTGAATTTCTAGGAATTCAAATTAAGAAGTAAGCTTGATGGTTTCTTATAGTTTTATCCTGACAAACTTGACCCTTATGATTTGACCTGACATACTGAATAAAATAGTTATATTTTATTTCCAGATGTTCTCGGTTGTTAAAAGTATTATTCTCTCTGTTTAAAAAATTATTTATTTTTTTAGCCACGTTTCGGATATTTTTATGTTAATTAAATTTATTTTTTGTACCTTGTTCTTGTTTTGTAGTTTATTTACATCATATTTTCCAGAATTTTTTTTTTTGTGTTTAACCTCCGGAACCACCGTTAAGGTATATCTTCAGAGGATGAGATGAATGAATTGTAGCGT
>JAAAKQ030008067.1:0-18532 GCA_010016005.3 Zanna intricata | reverse complement strand
TCGAATCCCGGTCAGGCATGGCATTTTTCACACACGCTACAATTCGTTCATATCATCCCTCTGAAGATATAACCTAACGGTGGTTCCGGAGGTAAAAAAAAAAAAAAAAGGAGAAATATATGTAACTGTTATTGACCGATTTCAGATTTGTAGAAAATTTATTAAAAACTAAGCAGAAACCAAAATACAGTGAATGAATCATCCTGGCCTTTATTGATGTTAACCTTACGATTAGCCCACAACTTATGGAGAGGAGAGTAAGACCTCTACTTCATGACTATTCAAGGCACCAACTACAGAATTAATCTTATACAAGCATATTTCCATAACCAACCATAACAACCAGGAATGCAATATTCAATCAAAGGCTTTCTTATAGCCAGTTATGTTATCTTAAGTTAAGTTATTATTATTTATTTATTTTCTTTTATTTTCACTTGAATGGGGTAATTTTGACATGAACGGTTTGTAAAAAAAAAAAGTTGCTGGCAGCTTATATATTATTTTTTTTTTTATTATTATTATAGTGGTTTCTCTTTATTTTTATTTTTAATTTGTTGGTGTTAATATAGGGTCTGATTCAGGTTATTACAAGACATCACTTGGAGTAAAAGGTAAGTTGATTCATTTCTGGCAAAAAGAAATTACTAATATTTATGATAATATATACTTTTTTTAGTTCTGCTTTATCTGTGATGAATTATCTTTAATGTGAATTGGATTACACTATTAATATACTAAAAATTTATGATGTTTTATGTTTATTTAAGTACGTACAAATGTGAATCAATAAAAGCAATCTACATGTTTTCTTTTTCACAAAAAAGTATGTTCTTGTAAATAACTGTGTTTTAAATAAAACGTAAGGCAAACCTCAACTGTATACAAAATGATTGAATTTCAAATTCTGTAATTTATTTATTATGAAACAATTTTTTAAAAATAATTAAAATAAATGTAAATTTACTTTTTTTCAGTTTTATATATTTATTTAAATTTTTAAATTATTGTTTGTTAGTTAATTTTTTTATTAAAATAGATGTTTATTAAATTTAATTTATTTTTCTTTGAAGGTGATTTTGATATTTTGTTTTCTATGCTGTAATGATGGCATTCATGTTCATTAATTTATCACACCATTATGACTGACCTTGACTAAATTTCCCTGCTATCTCCCGTACCAATTATTAGCTCCTCCCTTATACAAATATTACTTGAAAATTCCAGCATCAATTTCTGAATATTTTTCTTTCTTTATTCTTAAAAAAATATTTTATTAGGTCTCTTACAAGTAATTATTCATTCTGTGTTGTCAGTGTACATTTGTCTCGTTTATTGAAAACTGGTTTCCAGCAACAAGATTTCCAGTCTGTTATGGGTACATTGTTAATGCAATGGGAAAAATTGAATGTATCTTATTTTCCCTTACCCGATGGAGAACTTCAGTCACTAGGCTTCTTAACTGCTACTGGGCAGGAAACAAATTCTGTGTAGATTCACAGGCAGCCATTCTGTTAGATATCAAGAATGTTCTATTCCTTCAGGTTCTGCCGTCCTCAGCATGGCAAAACCGAGCATGATCAGACCTGCATTGATCAAATCGACAGGAAGAAAAGATGAAGGTTAAGGAAAAGAGTGGATGGAGATTAAGGATGATCTACCTGTTGAGTTTGATTAGGGTAATTTACTCTGATTCCCTGGGTTCCTGTGTACATCTTTATCTTCCCCAGGGTCCCTTTTGCACATAAAGTAACTCAAATTTTTAATTCGGCTAGAAAGACAGAATATAGTATCAAAATGAATACCCCCAGCGCTTAGAAATATTGACTAAATAAAAATATATTGTGAGATACAGAAATTGTTTAGTGTGTGTTGATGATGCTGAAATGTAACTTATAACTTTTAAATACAGAAAAGTAAAATAAATATATTCCATGTAGATGACTGGTCAACAATAATTGGTGAAAAATACTGTTAATAAGAAATTAGACTACAAATAAACCATCAGTTCTGTGATGGTTCAGTTTATGAAGGTCCCTTCATTTTTACTACGTGTATAATGTAAAATGGAAGAGGAGCTGCAACTGTTTATCACATTCTATCTGCAAGTTTTAAATGGAACTTTAGAACTTCTGAAGGGTAGTGTAAAAATTACATTGAATTTAATACTTACATTTTTAAAGTACTAAATCATTAATAAAAGTGTAAATTCAATGTAATTTTTTAATAACTAAGAAATCAGATTAACTTATCTTTTATATAATTTTTTTTCTTTTATAAATTACTTTGTCTACTTTCATTCTCCAAAGATATACCTATGTCATATTTGAGTAAGAGTAGTGTATGTGGAATTTGATTGAAAGAGAATGAAAGTCTACATAACTTTTATTGTTGTTTTAAGTAATCCTTAATTACCAGAAATGTAAAAGTCTTGAAAGTAGAAGTAGATCGAACAGTAAATTTGTTTTTACCTTGTTTTATTTCTTTTTTCAGATGCTATTTTCTTGCTTTTTAAATTGATTTTCAGTGCTGTTTAATTTTCATTACTATATTTCTGCATGTATTCGTGTTTTGTAAACCGTAGATTAATAATAAGCATCTTTAGTTGTCCTTAGATATGTTCATTTTAAAACCATTTATCTGGTTTTCTTGAGAAAGTAATCTTAGAATTAAGTTAATATAATATGTCTAGTAGAAAAACCAATGGAGCATGAAATTTTTTATTTTCTGTACTGATGATCATAAAAAGTGGTAGATTTCTTTTTTCTTTAATTATTTGGTCATTTTGAGTTTACACTTAAATTAAAGTTTAATTAATTTAAAAGTATAAAATTTTGTCACAATAAAGGGAAAAATTATATAATAAAATGTTTTACTCAAAATATTACAATTGTCTTCTTTTTTTTCTTTTTTTTTTAACTGTACTTGTTGCTATTGTTCTCACACTGATATTCCTGGTATTATGTTTTTTTTAACTATGCTCACACATATATTTAAAATGTGGTGGAAAGTGTATAGGATTTGAAATGTCTCTGTTCATTTAGAAAATCATTATTTTACATTTGCTTATTATTAATCTACGGTTTACAAAACTGTACACGATTACATGTAGAAATATAGTAATTTTACATTTTTATAATATTTTAAGCGTGTTAAGTTATTGAAAACAAAACATGTTCAGAATCTTTTATATACAACTTGACATTAACATTCAATGATACCACTTTTTACCTTACTTTATACTCTTCTTTTTTTTTTAAATTTCCTGCAAAGGTTCTGTTATAGTTTTAGTTATTAGTTTTCTGTAAAGGTCTGAAAATTAGTTATTGCATTCGATTTGTTTGTTGAATAAGTGTTCAGTAATGTCTATTTAGAAACAACTTAAACTGCAGTCATAGGTGTTAGCTTTGTCTTCTTTGAATGTTTGAATGCAGTGAAGTCATTCATTTGGTACTGAAGTTGAATTAGTCTTTTAAGAGTAATGATTACAAAAGTATAATGCCACTTTTGCCAGGGTTAATGTGGAAAAATATGCCATTTCACTTCAGAATAGTTGTTCGGAAGCTTGGAAAATACCTTGTAAGAGGTACCTTGGAAGAGGCTGCTGTTCAGTTTAGAACATGAAAAAATCTGTTTAGTTAGGTCTATGTATGATGCAGAAAATTATACCAGTCATTAGAAAGGGAGAAAGGCATTAAAGAAAGCATGTTTGTTTTATAATCTGTATATCACCTAGAAACAGAAGGTTTAGGCTTTTAAACGTATATAGGAAAAGTAATTCAGATATAATTTTAAAAATGTGTGACTGCAAAATGAAAGGGCTGCTAAAAATTAATTTGTTGTACAAAGAAAAAATTTGCTTGGTAAAATTAGGTAAATTAAGAATAGGAAGGAAATTTGGGAATGTAAAAAGGTTTGTAGTTAAAAATGATGGATTCATTTATGTAGGTAAAAAGTCCACATGAATGGGTCCAATATTTTAAGATTTTATTTGTGTGTGTGTGGTGAGGCTTATAGTTCTGCAATCTGTGTGTAACAGAGATTTAGGCAAGGAAGTTATGTTGGAGGAATTGTATGTGGTTGAGGAATGGTGTTGTAAAATACACTAGTACTACTGTCGGTAGTACCAGTGTATTTTACCTACTAGTACCAGTGTATACACTAGTACTACTGTCGGTAGTACCAGTGTATTTTACCAGCTGTCAAGCTGAAGGAGTATTGTGAGAAATATGATATTTTCCGTCACAGGTTGGAGATTGTATAAGTGATGGGCTAATTTGATGGTTTAAGTCTTACATATCTGATAGATTCCAAAACACCAGTAATTTACTGGTAAATCATTAATTAAAGTGCAGCAGCAAATGAAAACAGTTGTTTCTCTGAAAATAACTCCACGTTTTGTGCATCACTGATGTTTCAATATTGCCCATGTTTGTCTCATCTTCACCCTGAGGGGAAAGGTTCAACCACCACGCCACCCCTCATTCATCTGACCTGCAGTCATGAGACCCAGGGTTCCCAACATGGGAGCAATTAACACAATTAGGAGGAACACCTGCTTTCTTAACTGGACAGCCCTTGCATAATGTCCCTCCATCCTGCAGTAGGAACATAGCTCATTGCCCTTAAATGCTTTGGCTATATGTTCTAATCCAGAACACCGGAAGCACAGACTCACTCTAATATAATTCTTAACCTTGCAAGACCCATAATACACAAATAACCAACCTTTCCCAAGAAAGACAGCAAGTAACTGCTTGTCACATTTAACTATGTAATGCACATTATTGCTGTCCCTGTTCCCTGCTCAAAAAACTACCTGAAACAATTTTATAAAATCATCCTCTGAATATTTTGTATTCTGAGTTCAAACCGCATCCAAGAACCTTTGCTTTCCCAAATCTCGCAGGGCATCTTAAACAATAGTATGGGGTCTCAGCATCTTAGTAGCTGAATATTTCTTAATCATCTCATTGCCTCTGATATTTTGCTCAGTCTTGACATCATCCACCACACCATTAGGATTTTCCTTCAAACTGAGAATCGCAAGCCTTCGTTCCTAGCCTCTAAGTACTTTATTACCTGGCCTTTAAAGGCTGAGAAGTAACACCTGGAGGTTTATCAATTAATAGTATTTTAGGCCTAGACTCTACAACATCAGAGGTAATCTTCTTCAGAGGTGGTGGTGGTGAAGCAGATAGTAGCAGGCGGCGATGGTGGGTGGTAATTCACCCATCCCGGGCCTGACCCTGAAGTCTGTCATTCCTCTTAACTGTCAATAAATGTAAATATCAAAGCTTACGCATATGCAACTGTTACATTTCCTTTTTAACATTAATTTGTATAACTTATCTTTTAATGTGAATGTGAGAATATAACTGCAGCACTGAAGGTCTTCTGAAATTGTCATTAAACTGTAACCACTTTTCTAAATTTGATCAGTTGTCTGATTGATTTATGATAAATAGTTCGAATTTACCCGCTCATAAACCAGTTTGTGTTACTGATGAGTTGCTGATAACAGATGTGTGTTTTTGCAGTGTATACCAATAATACAGTGTAAATAATTAATGCTTCCACAAATACTCAGCCATCCTTTTACAAATACTTCAACTCTGTAACTGTCTCAATTCCCTTTTAAAAGTCTTTTAAAAATGGCTCATGCCCTTTATACAGTTTTAACAAGTTATACATTTGTGAGCCTTTGTATAATAGGCTGCTCTCAGTAAACTCTAGAGTTTTTCTAACATCTAAATAACTGGTTCATAAAATAAAAAAGCTGGTTCAGAAGAATGTAAAGCCAACAGAATATGCAAATTAAAATTGTTGTATATGTTTCTATTTACTGATTTACTACAAAATGTTTAAATAACTGGTATTTAGGTCTAATAACGCTTTTTGAAAAAAAGAAAGCCTTTTTTATTGTTAAATAATTTCTGATCGATTGATTCGCTATCATTATGATATGCAGTATAGTAATAACAGATTCATTCTGTACAGCACAGGATTGCAACATTATATAAGAGGTATTTCAGTAAAAGAATGGTAAATTTGAAAATTATGATTAATTAGTTTACCCTATTCAAATTTGATCCTGTATATCAAGATTTGCAGAAAACATAGAAAAAGTTTTTTTTGAATGTGCTTTTAAAATGTTGTCATTGAGTTCTGTTGAGCAAATTATGGCCTCAAAATGTAGGTGGTCATTATGACAGTTGTGGACTTGAGTTTATCATTACAACTCAGATGCAGAATGACAAAAACATTATATTAATTAAAATGAAAACAATATACTTTATTATATTGGTGATAGAGATTTTTGTGTGTTTTTCATTATAGGTGTAATTTTAAAAGCAAATACTAAAAGTATATGAGTGAAATTACACAAATTAGAATTTTTAATTATTGTTTGATTAAAAAGACAGATGTTTATGTTTTATATTTTTAATGTGTTTTAAAAATTATGACTGATGAAGGTCAAAAATGTTTTGAAGATGATATTGTAGTATTGTTGACTTAATGCAGGTATATTTTCAAAATTTATTTTGTTTGATGCATTGAACAAATACAAATTTGTTTATCAATGATTGCAAGAACATTTACCAAGATTATTCAGACAGTGAAGTGTTAAAAAAAATCAGTTTTTAAATTAAATTTTTAAAGTGTTAAAAAAAATCAGTTTTTAAATTAAATTTTTAAAGTGTTAAAAAAAATCAGTTTATTAATGTAGCAAAATGTTTTTAAAACTTACAACAAAAGTTGTTTTTTATAATGCTGTAATACATGTTACATATTTTCAGTCATGTTTTGTGTATGAAATATGCTTTGATCATACATTACTTTCATAACTGTACTTTTACTTGTGTTGTGTTCTGCTGTGTATAGATGTAACTCATTCAGAAACGGTTAAAAATGTGGTGAGAATATGTTTACCTGAGCAACAGTTTTATGCTGACATTTTGCATGCTGCTTTTATACTGTTTACAGAAATAATATCCTACATTATTTACTGTTGTATTTGTCTGAACAGTATACAAATTGGTGAAATTCTTCTTCATAACTTAATTAAGGAATGTATATAGAATTATGTAGTACCATCCATGTATTCTTGAGTGCATTTGATCAGTCCCTAATTGCTGCATCTTCAATGGACTTGTTTCACATTTATTCGCTTTTTGTTAATTATAACTTTAATTTTAAGCAACATTTAATCTTTAAAGTTAAGTTTAACTCTTGAAACTTCATCAAATTAATTTAACTTTTTTTTTTAACTACAATTATATCTTGGCTCATTTTCTTCAACAGATGAATAACATCTGTTAAGTTTTCTGTTTTACCAGTTTAAGTATTTTTGTGAATTATCTTGCCAAGTTTGTAATTTGTAAGCGTATGTATAATTATATCAAAATTGGTTGTATAGTTATAAGAATTTGTTGCTACATGGAATTTATTCCTGTATACTTGTTAAATTCAATTTTTTAAATATTTTTTTTGATTTTAAAAATATATATGAATTTTATACAGGTATATAAAAGTTTTTAAATTTTTACAACTCAAATATATAATCTAACCAATTCTTTTTGGTTTAGAGTTTGAATTTTGTATGTACATTTATCCATTATTTAAAAGTGTATTATTTTAAAGTTTCACTGGTAACACAAATATATTTTCAGTCAATTAAAAAACACCAGTACATTTTATTTGGAGTTCAGAAAATGCATTTTAATACATAATCAGATTTACTGTCATTAAGAGTGTTCATTATACAATTACAGATAAAAGTTTAAAAAAATCTTTGTTTTCACACTGTACCCATGTTTGTTTAATATACTTCACAAGTATATTGTTGTTTCATATTGTTTGCAGAGGGCCGTTCAGGATTAAGCAGTACAACTTTGGTTTATATCGCTCTAGCTTCTGTTTTCCTCTTAGTATCTGGTATTGCCTTAGGAATAGTAATAGTATGTTGTCGACGTGCTTCTGATTCTCATGATCGTAGCAAAAAAGGGTAATTTGAATATTATTTATTTATGTTACACATAAGCATTAACTTAACATTTCATTGCTAATGTTTAATTGTTGCGCATATGGCATTCAAAGTCACATAGGTAGTTAGATTGATTTAGAGTAGGCGCAAGGTTTCGCGCTTCCGCGCTGCGGTTATATAGTTTTAGGGCTATGTGTAGGTCGACCTAAGCCTACGGCGAGGGCGTTTGCTGCTGAGGTATCTTACTCTGATGGTAAATGTCGACCGTGGCATTTGCATTGGGGGCATCCCGACCGAGGCCTGGCTGATGACTGAGGTATGTAATCAGTACGAAGGTCAATAAAACAACTCCCAGTAAAGCCCCTCAGGGCTAGGAACGAGAGGGGTGGTGTGGCGACCGGAATCGTTACTTGATGGGTGTCTTCCCATACGGGGGTTGGGATGCTAATGTCAATCGGAAATAAAAAGTACTTAAAAAATTAATATTTATTTCATCTCAATGTTGGATCATGGTCGTACAGTATATAAATTCAAACACAGTTTTTGTACACATATGTTTATTTGTGAGCAGTGAATATATATGAGGTGGAACCCTCCCTTACTACCACTTTGTTTATATAACCACAGCCAGTAACTGTCCTAAAAGAGGGCTACAAAAAATGTTTTCAACAATGAAAGGACCATTGCGTTAAAGGAGGTATGGACTAAGGTCACAATGGGACTTCTTTAAAGAAGAGTAGGATTGGAAGCTGTTAGTTCCTAATAAATTAGCTGTTAGGCTATTTATTTTTTTTTCATAGTCTGTGGTTGATATTATTTAATAGACACACTATATTTATCAAATAAGGACAATTTTTTTATCGTATAAGGTTTTTGGTGTTGCATTTAATATTAGAGTTGTATGCACAGTAATCCATACTCAGGGAATGTTTTGTTTATTTCTATATTGTGGTTATGTTGCTTGACTGCACCCATTTGTTAAGTTATCTTTGTAATGTGAGATAATTGTTCTTTGTTTATTTAGCAGTTTTCATTTTATAAAAAAGTACTTTGTAAAATTTTATTTCATTTTTTATTACAAAATCATGTTTTCCTATTTTTTTGTTCTGTGTGTTTTGAATATCCAATAATAGACATAATTACAAGAAAAGATTGAAAAATTATTTCTCTTTCTCAGCATACCAGTATGACACAGTGACAAATAGCTTCTGAGTATGGTGTTGAACTAGGGACAATGAATGCTAGTTTGGAACAATTTAAAGAAACTGGTTACTTCTCAAATGAAAGGCAAATGTTACCAAAAAGAAAATTGCTCAACACAAGATAGGTTATTAGTGAGAAAGTGTAAACTTGAACCAAATTATCTGCTTTGGTCTTAAATCATGAATTAGCAGCCAGTGGAACAAATTTACACATGACAACTGTAACATGTTGACGTATTGCAGGTAGACAGAAAACTTGTCGGTCAGCTAAAAAACAGCTTTTGATACCAGCAATGTGAAAAAAGGATCTTGTAGACCAAAGCACATGCTAATTGGACCAAAGAAGATGAAAATTTTTATGTTTTCCTATGAATTACATAGAGTTCCATTCGTTAGAAAAGCATCAGATGAAAATACATCAGTTAAACATCTCCACAAAAAAATGATTTGGGGATTGTTTCTCATTTAAAGACTCTTGTTTATTGCCCAGCAGATGGTATGTTGAAAAGTGATGGGTATATCACGATTCTGAAGGAAAGACTTCAAAACAAATTTCAACAAAGTGTTCTGTCAAGATTTGGCATCATGCCTTATTGCCAAAAAAGTGGAAAAATTTTTTGGAGAACAAAACATTAAAGTACTCCCATTGCCAGGCAACTTCCCAGACATAAATATAATTGAAAATCTTTGGGCAATAGTAAAAAAATGATTCTCAAAAATGAATTGTACCAAAAAAAATTTACCTCAAAGCAATAATATCAGCGATGTATGTGAAGTGATTAAAAATAAAGGAGAACATATTAATAACTAGATATTCACAAATCGTATAGGTATGATTTTTTTCTAAAAAAAAGTTAATTTTTATTAAATAACATGTGTGTTCAGATTAATCTTCACACTACTGTATTAAATATAGCAATTTGAGGGCTTTGACCCTAGCACGTATTTTGGACATGCCTAATGTCTCTGTCATTGTTTTGTGCACACTGCTCTAAATCCTTAACTGTGATCAGCAGAGTTTGACTGTAATCAATAATAATAAATGAAAATAATTTTATGAGTCCCTAGTAGAAGTATTTCAATATTGAAGACAGATTTGTTCTGTCCTAGTTATAAAACATAACATCTTTTTTTTTCCAATACATAGAGTGCTTAATTATGGTGATCAACTGAGACTGGTACATTGAAAATGGTTTTACTAGTTTTCATTTGTCTTAATTTACACCTTTCAATGTATAGTATTAATATTTTCTTTACAAGTAACTAATTTATTTCTTTTAGTTACATGAAAGGTAGTTCTGGTAAACCTGGACAGAGCAATATTAAACCTCCAGATCTTTGGATTCATCATGATCAAATGGAATTAAAGGCAATGGAAAAATCATCCCAGGGTAGCCTTGACGCTGGGCCGGCATCATTGACTTCCCGTGATTTGGATCCAGAACCAGACACCCAGCAGCGACATCCACCAACAAATTCTCTTGAAAAACGTACATATTCATCATATGTTGGTTAGTACATTTTGAAAATTCAGAGATTGTTATTATTTTCTCATGTGAATATTTAATTAAAGTGTATCTTAGGAAATAAGATTTAGATATTTTTAATTTTTACTTTATCTGTCTTATTTTCTTTTTGTGATATAAATGCTTTTTGATTTATGCTATTTCACCAGAGTATGGTTTGCATAAATTTATGGTGTTTAAAAACTTAAAAGAGAAAGCAGTAAACACATTGCCTGTCATGTTTAATTGAAAACATTTTAATTGAACTTTACTCTGTGAGCTTGATTGTTCTTTCTTTTCTTTATTTAAATCGTATAATATTTTTACAAAACATGTTGCTAACTAAGAAGTGTACAATATGTATAATTGTTATTACAGCAAAAAAGAAGATATGATATTAGCGCAATAGCTAACTACTAGACATGCGAGGATAATAAGGTAATTTAAAAAAAATATAAAATAATTAATGCTCTGGTAAAAAACTGTATAATGAATTAAATTTAGATTAAAAAAAAGAGACTTGAACAATAATTAATTATAAATTTTGAAAAAACAGTAATTTAATAAAAGTATTTTAAAGAAAAAAAGGTATAAATTATTATTATATTTATATATATACATATATTTAGTTTAACATTTTATTAACTCTTGATAATATATAAAAAATATGAAATGTCGAAAAATTATTAATGTTGTATGCCAAAATATTGAGCTAAAATTATTGCTAAAAGTAACAGAAAGTTTGTAGTCATAACAATGAATAACAAAGACTTCGTTAGTCTTAATATGAAAAAAACTTTTGTTCCATCTGTCAATAGAATATGCAAAAATGCAGTGGTTGCATTTTGATCATGAAAAACCATAGATATATCATACGTTTAACGAACCTGTTAGTATTTTTCATTTTGGATTAAACCTCTTCATTGTTGAACACTTCATACCCAATTGTGTTTAAATTATAACAGTTATTTTTAAATGAAAAAAAAAACTTACATGGCACTAAATTAGTATCACTATAGATGGCTTGTTCAGAACGACATAGAAGACAGTTAAGTTGAAGAATTAACACCATTGAATATATAATATCATACATCAAGACTTAAAACAAACAACAAATACTACACTTCATTAAATTGAATGTGAACATTAACACCATTTGAAATTATTAAGGATTGTTAAAACTGAAGGAGCGTGAACAAAGAAAACTGATAGATCCATGGGTGGCAGAAGCAAGTCTTGCTCAGTACGATGTTGAATGCCAACTAAGAGAATTATTGTAGTTAATAGAGCGCGAAGGAACAAAAAAAAAACTGGAGTACCCAGGAGCCGAACAATGTACTCTTCACTACAAAGTTAAGGGCCAACTAAAAACCAAAATGATAGAAAGAAAAAGGAAAGCTCGTAACAACGCGTGCAAGCGTTGGAACAGATTGAAGATGAGTCGTGGGAAAGTAAAGAGGGGGCACAACCAGCTGGAATAGTTGCGAAAAGGGTGTGTAGCATTATAAACCAATAAGTCACACACCCTACGAAAAGCTTTTAACAGGGAGAGGCAATAGCAATAAAAAATAAACAAATAATAAAACAGAAAATCAAACTTAACACAAATGTGTTAACTCATGATAAAGTAAGTAATTTAAAATATTTTGTAATATATTCTTGATTTTTTTGCAGATTATTATGCACGATTATATTTATTCTGAGAGTTAGTGCATGTTGTATCTCATTGGCTGCACTTATTTTCTATGAAAAGCCTTATTTTTCATTTATGTATGCAGCTTGTAAAATCTTTAGCCCATTTATCATAGAATATATTTTATTTTGATCGTCTCACAAGCGAGCATGATGTCTATCTATAATGTGTTAATGTAATTTTATTAACAATATTTGCACTCACCATTAAATGCATATCGTATTTCACTTTTTCATAAATATAGAATATACAAAGTTTGTTAAAAAATATTCAGAAGTTTTAAATTTTCCGTTCTGTTTAAGTCCAATTGTCATAATTTTTTTTTTTGTGTTGATACACTTGTACCTAATGTATATTTACATTGGCAGCCATATTAGATCCTTAAAATTTATTGTTGGCTTTCAAAAAGGCAACCTGTTTCCTATGGTTGACAATTTTTAACTTGTGGAATAAATGAAACAAAGAATTTGCATTAAATTTTTCTTTTATAATGGATTAAAGTGCAGCATCGCATTGGAAATGTTGAATGCTGTTCTTGGTGATTCTTCTATGAATAAAACAAGTGTTTACAAGAAGGCCATGAAGATAGATGATGAGTGCCCTGTACATCTCAGCACATCAACAACCGATGACAGTGTCAAAAAAGTGAAGAAAATTATATTGGACAATTGCCAAATCACAATCAGAAAGGTTGCTGGTGATTTGGCATATTATTTGGCTCATGCCAAGAAATTTTTTTAGATTTTTGGACCTGAAATGTGTGGCAGCAAAATTTGTTCCAAAATTTTTATTAAAAGCAGTGCTAAATGAACATTGTTCAGGAGTTGCTGAATAAAGTGAATGATGATCCAAAACTGCTCAAATGGGCCTTAACTGGTGATAAAATATGGGTCTATGGGTAAGACATCAAAACTAAGACCCAATCATTCCAGTGGAAGCTGTCTGAAGAGCCAAAACTGAAAAAAAGGTTGTCAGGTTCATCAAATGTGAAGGTTTTGATCACTGTGTTCTTCAGTTTCATTAGCTTGTGTGTCATGAATTCTTGCACCAGGTCATAAGTACTACCACCACCAGTCGTAAGAAGTACTACCTGAAAGTTCTATGCTGCTGTTTGCGCGAAGCAATCCAAAGAAGGTTTCTGGGCTTTTTCTACTAGTAAAAATAGTAAAAAAAAAAGTTCATATAAACATGGGTCCAGATATGCTCCATTAGCAAGTTACAGCCAGCGAAATTTTTCACCCTGATTCCTAGGAAAGAAATGAAATAAGACCGAAGTAAAATTGTAGGAACCAAAATAAAGGGGTAAACTTGAATGTTCCTTTTGGTTTTTAACCTGACAGATAGAACAAAACAGGTACCAGAGCCAGTAGTTTCATAATTTCCAGTATTTTTCATAATATCTGATGTTAAACAGAATCATTGTTGTTAAAAGACATATTTTTTTATGTTTGTAATAAAAAAAACTTTGTTAAATAACTAATAAATAAATGCATAAAAGTTATTATCAAAACTTATAGAGAATTTTATTTTATTTTATTACTAACAGTTACCACTTGAAAACTTTTAAATGTTATCAACTACAGAATATGAAGTTAACAAACAATTGATTTTTTTTTAACTTCTGGGATCACCATTAGGTATTGCTTCAGAGGATGAGATGAATGACAATTTTTGTTGCGTATGAAAATACCATGCCTGACCAGGATTCAAACCCAGAACCTCCAGATGAAAGACCAAGACGCTACCACTTGCGCCACGGAGGCCAGCAACATAAAATCGATACGTTTAATAAAGGTTACAGTAAATTTTCAAAAATCTGTTCTTGTACTTTATTGCATTTGGCTGCACGCTTTTGGATTGTTAGCATTGCTCTTTGCAATTCTGCAAAAATTTCCTAATTTGTACAACAGAATTTGTAATACAAGCAACCAGCTCTTCACACATATGAATTTTTCTCTTGTACACAATACCTTTCAGCTTTTTGCAAAGCTTTTACGCTTGTTACAAAGTATCCTCCATCCCACAAACTGGGAAACTCCAAACTGCCAGGAAAGGCATCATCTGCTAACACCCAGACAGCACTGAATAACCTCAATAATTGTTTCATCAATATCGGCATTATGAGGGTCAGAATAGTCACAGTGAGTACTAAAGTTGGGTAGTGTACCTGTTTCTTGTAGCATATTCTTGAATTTTCCATTAATTGTTTAGGATTTGGAATTCTGTGGTTGGGAAACATCTTACAGTTATAAATAACAAAGGCATTGCTGCGATACGACACCAGTTAAAACAAACAGCCACTTAATTAAACTACATTGTACTGACAATAATTCATAGCAGTAATGCAGAACATGCAATGCACTGATGACATGACATAAATGGCTGGCCAGTTGGACAGCTGATTTTGTGTCAACAACCTATGAAATTATAATTTCTCAAATATTCAATTTGACAGTGAATTTGGGAAAGATACATAAACTGATTTATTTTTTTTCAGTACAATATTTTTTGTATATTGCATATTGTAGAAAAGCAAACATATGTGTAATCCCTTCGTTTTCATTCAGCAAATGTTAAAAAAAATCAAATTTCTTGTACTTGTTTATTAGACTATGTAACATCAGTTTTCTCAAAATTAAATTCTCTACATGTTTTGTTATAAATTTTACACATTTATTAGTTATTTAACAAATTTTTGTATTAACCTAAAAGAAAATTCGTTTTTAGACAACAGTGTTTCTGTTTTATGACAGATATTATGAAAATTACTTTTTTTTACCTCCGGAACCACCGTTAGGTTATATCTTCAGAGGATGAGATGAACAAATTGTAGCGTGTGTGAAAAATGCCATGCCTGACCGGGATTCGAACCTGGGACCTCTGGATGAAAAGCCGAGACGTTACCACTCGGCTACAGAGGCCGGCATGAAAATTACTGGACATATGGCTGTGGAACCCATTTTATTCAATTTGTCAGGACAAAAACCATAAGAAACAGTTGAGTTACTCCTTAATTTTGGTTCCTAGAATTTCACTTGCCATAACTACTCGCTAACAGAGCTTTTCTAAACCCACGTTTATTATGAACTTTTTTTCATTATTTTTGCTAGTAGAATGAGCTCAGAAAGTGCTGGTAACTTTTGCAGTAATACAATATGAACTGCATTCATATACAACATAGTAATAATAATGTCTTCATCCACCAGGATGCCATTCTCTACTGAACAAAGATATCCCAGTGATATTTTCACATATTTTAAGGATAAAACAAGCTTCACCTTCCACACTTGATAGCAACTTACCTTGTCCTATTGAGCAGTGGCGGCACTAGTCTTAAAATTTTCCTATCATACCTCATATATAAGTGATCTTTGCTGACATAACAGATCATTTATAATTGCCTTCTTTATAGACACTGATCTGTTTATATCACAATACAGTTGTATTGTGATATACAACTGTATATCACAATACAACTATTATTATTTGACTAGATAAGAAGAGTCTGCATTCATACTCCAAAAAGTCATTTGGTGGGTGGTTTGTAATTGTGTAATTTCACTATTATACAAATTATGATTTATTTTTTATTCCAGAAGTGGAAATGGGCATTTAGCACTGAATTCAAATGTTTTCAGAATTAGTCTTATCATTTTTTGTTTAATCTCCGGAATCACCTTTAAGGTATATCTTCAGAGGATGAGATCAATGAATTGTAGCGTGTGTGAAAAATGCCATGCCTGACCGGGATTCGAACCCGGGACCTCCAGATGAAAGTCTGAGACGCTACCACTCAGCCACGGAGGCTGGCAAATAGTCTTATCATGTAAGGATTTTTGGAGAAAAGTATTTTACAATACATATTTAAACTGCATTCTGAATATAATATAATTTTACCTAAAAAGTAGTAATATTTGATTTTCTATGATATTTTGCTTCATCATAATTATCTTTCTTTAGGATCCCACCACTTGCCCAGGTCCTGCTTTTTCCATATCTGAAATATCCAGATTTTTTTATTTTTGTTTTTTTTTTTTTTTTTGTTTAACCTCCGGACAACGTTAAGGTATCTCTTCAGATGATGAGATGAATGAATTGCGTGTGTAAAAAATGCCATGCCTGACTGGGATTCGAACCCGGGACCTCCGGAGGAAAGGCCGAGACGCTACCACTCAGTTATGGAGGCCGGCGAAATATTCTGATGGAACCATCAGGAACCCATCTCCCCCTCTGACCAAATCCAAGAAGTGTATCTTCAGTGAAATATTGCATTCCATGGGTTATAAGATTTTAAAAGATCATCCATTATTTCTTTTGTAATTTTTGAATTTATGGTTTCCTCAGAGGTTCTGTCAAATGCTAGTAAAACACTTCCATGCAGCTTCTCAAACTTCCATGCAACTTTTCATTTAATAAATTATCCAGGTTGTCATCTGTAAATAAATTTTTAATTTGAGATCCTACAAAGATTTCTTTGTTTATTTTTGCTTCACTGATCTTCGGAAACTTATTTTTTAATTAAGTGATCCAAGCCCACTTCGATCCATTGCTCTCACAAAGTTTTTCATAAGCCCCAGCTTTATATGGAGTGGAAGTGAATAAACTTTTTTTTGAATCAACAAGTGATGCATTAACATTATTCTTTCCTGGAGTTAATGCTGTTCATTTTGGCCAGTTCTTCTGTAATGATTTTTTTGGTCTCTGCTGTTTCACTTGCAAAGAAAATAACTATTTGGTGAATCCAAGTTGAAGACCTAGCAACAGTGCAGTTACTTTCAAGTCACTACAGATATACTACTGAAATTCCTCATACTTTATTTTATCTTGAAGAAATTTCATGTTCATGTAAGTTTTTTACTTATCTATAGCATAAGCTAGTGGCACTGATGGAAATTCATTTCCAATGTACAGATGCATGACTTTCAGAGTAGCTTTAGATGAATCAGTAGATAAACACCACTCCTCTGTTTTGTACTCATGACCAAATTATTCCATTACAGACAAAACATTATTACAAAAAACAAATCCATTTTCAAATACAAAGAAATTTTTGAAATCATTATGCTTACTTCTAAAAACATATACATATTACAGAGGATTCAACTTTTAATCATAAGCCTCAAGGCTCTTCTTCCTTTTTTGATAAATTCAAATCTCATAAAGTTCATTGAAATCCACTTGTGTTACGTAATGTGGTTCACAAGACGATCATGAAGCTTCATATTTTGGATCAACCCTTACATCATCATTATCCTCTATCAAATCTCTTGTGTTGTTGATCATCACTAAGAATATTTTCTGGTGGTTGAAGCACAAGCAGTTCTTCACTGTGAACCACAGGCCTCATGGCAGATATAAAATGCTTTGAATTTGAACTAATACCTACAATATTAGTCAGACAAAGTAGCAACCAGTAGTATGATCTTTTGGTTCCTGGCTAGTTATTGGAACAGTAAAGTCCATGCCGAGAACCCTTTGACTAGCTTGTAAGGAGTCTGACATAAGTAGCACAGCAAATGTTAGGGACCTAATATTTGTCGTGGTCACCAACTTTGCAGTAAAAATAAAGTTAACTACATTTTATGATGAGAAGAGTAAAACTGTTAGTAAAATTTAAATGTTATCTAACCACAAATGTAGCAAAAGCTGTCCAGGGGGTTTATCAGTTTCTAGGCATTTTACAGTCACACAATTTACAAACATTACAAAAGTTATTCTCTACAAGTCTAGAATTCAAAAGATGTAATGTAAATTTAGGACACATCATAACTGAGAAATGTTTACAATGAACTATTTTATCAGCACATAAAGCATGTACAGATGTCAACAGACAAAACACGTGCTGTAATCGGTAACTCAAACATAATAATCGAAGTGATGTTTCTCTTGACATCACTTAACCAAACAGTGATTACAGAGTCTGTAAGAAAGCCATCTTCTGTCTCATTTTAGAATTGCATCATCCAACTGTGCCACTACAGACCTTTCATAACAATCATTTTTAAACACTTAATCAGTACAATTTTTTTTATTAATTTATGTATTATAGATATACAAGGTGATTCAGAAGGATAGGGCAATACTTTGACAACTCATTCTAGAGGCTAAAAATAAGAAAAAAGTTCATATAAATATAGGTCCGAAA